>PVJC01000630.1:0-116064 GCA_004026665.1 Murina feae | reverse complement strand
CGCGCGCCTCCGTACCTCTGTACTTTGCTTCCGCTGCTGCTCTGAGTCTCAGACTCTTCTCTGGTTGTAGGATTTTCACTCAGCCAGCCGTCCTGTGGGTGCGAGTGGTATCCGTGCGTTCTTCTCGTGGTTTTTCTGAAATAGTTGTTCACAGCTGCATATACGGTGTCTACCCTATGCCGCCATCTTGTTTCTCCAACTCCTCACCCTTATCTTTCTATATATTCAGGAGGCAGTTACTTTGTGCTAGAGTATTAAGACACAAAAATGGAGAAGATTAATGTTTATCCTATATGTTCATAGTCATATGAGGGAGACAAGTAAACACACTGACATAATACAAGTAGCCATTTTTGATCCATAAAAAAGAAACAAAGACCCAAAAGAAGCTGCAAAATACAGATCTTTTCTTTTGGGATGATTCATAAATCAAATCCCAGGGAGAAAATCCCCTGTTTGACCTACTGCCATAGTGAGTCCATTATTGATCCATTTCCAGTTTTTATTTATTTTTATTTATTTATTTTTAAATATATCTTTATTGATTTCAGAGAGGAAGAGAGAGAGAAACATGATGAGAGAGAGAATCATTGATCGGCTTCCTCCCACACACCCCCTACTGGGACCGAGCCGGCAACCTGGGCGTGTGCTCTTGCCAGAATTGAACCCCAGACCCTCAGTCCGCAGGCCCACGTTCTACCCACTGAGCAAAACCGGCCAGGGCGCATTTCCAGTTTTTAAATCAGAAACAATTTTACCTTTACAGGTGATTTCTATATTTTTTTTTAACTTTTAAAACATTTATTAATTTGAGAGAGAGAGAGAAGAAGGGGGTGTGAGAGAGAAACATCGATTTGTTCCACCTATTTGTGCATTCATTGGTTGATTCTTGTATGTGTTCAGTCAGGTGATGGAATCCCAAACCTTGGTGTATCAGGATTTAGTCTAACCAACTGAGCTACCCAGCCAGGACTCTATAGCTGATTTCTAAAATAACTCAGGAAATGGTAGCAACTCCATGCCTTTTATGGAAACAAAAGTAATTTATTCAACAAATATTTATTGACTATCTATGAGCCAAATACTAAGCTAGACAGTGTGGGCCCACCTGTCTAGTTTTTGTACTCTTTAGTTTGGTGGTGGTGGGGGGTTAGGCAATCATAAAATACTTCAATGCTACACAATTCCATTGCTATGGAATTACAAATGCAATTCGATCATTGGAAGTTTGTCTACCCTTCACTACTCAAAGGAGGATGAATAATCCAGCAGGTGGCAGCAGGGAAACAATTGTTATAGATCTTAATGAGGGAAGGGTAGAAGTCAGTCGTCAGTGTCTAGGGCTATTTTCTGGCCAGTGAGTTTCTAGGTTCCTTTTTGTGGACCCAGAAAGAATCAGATAGAGAACAAACCCAGCCATTTTTGGGGCTACCAAACCTAGGATTTTTTCCATTCCTCTTCACTTATTCATCTCACAAATAATTGTTGAGATCCTGCTATGCACAGAGTCACATCACCTGAGTAGCTTGAAGTTACATGAGTGAGCCAAACACAGTGGTTGCTCTCCAGGAATTCAGCCTCCCCAGGGAAAGAGGTCTTCAGAGTTCACAACCTCCAGGGTACTTGGTTAAAAATGAGCAGGGTTAGTACGAAGACTAGGCTAGAATGAAGACTAGACTAGAATGGAGAACGTCTTTGTGTCTCCATGCCCTTTGGAGCATAGATAACAGAGAGGCTAAGGGCTTGGATCACGGGAAGTTTATAATATGGTTTGATCACCTCCCTTTTTGACAGGTCTTCATTCACTTACAAAATATTTCCACAGTGCCCAGCATTTGGCTTGAGGCAAAGTGTAGGTCTGTTTCAAATGTCATTCGAAGGAAGACGACATGCATGCACGTTAAACAAGGCAGTAGAGCCGGAAGGATACTTGGTGGCATGTGATGTTTTGCGAATTTGGCTGCTTAAAGTCTCTTACTTGACACTAGCGAGTCTGTAGGGAATTCTTCCCTAGGCTGTAAAATTGAGAGGACCTGTCGAACCAACTCTTAAAGAACGTAGGCAACGCTACCCAGTTCTTTCAAAGAGTCGAACTAGATTGGCTGCAGCGAGCCACCATAGGGAGTGCCTGGACCGGCGTGGAGTCGTTAGGCCGTGAGGGACCTGCATCATGTGACCAGTAATGGCCTCCCGATTGGCTTTGCTCCTCCCTGGGCTACCCCCGCCCATTGAGTGGGATGGAACAAGAGGTTGGGCGCATGCGCGGTGCCTGGATTTCGCTGGCTGCCGGGAGTGGAACGGTGGGGTTGGCGATAAACAGGCTGCGGCTAGGAGCAGGGGGAGGGGGCGTTCGCTCTGCCGGGACTTCTCACGCCCCCTTATCGCTGTAGGTGTGGTTCGGAGCGGACGCGGGGTCCCGGCAGCCAGCTGGAGCCTGTTCCCTGGTGAAAGGGAAAAGCAGCTCCCGCGGAAAGCGGTTCAAGTTGCAGAGAGGGTACGAGACGTGGATTGTCCCCATGCCAGCCAAGTGGTGCGGCCCGGAGCTGGTCCCGGAGCCTGCCCGGCGCGTCTGAGGAAGGCCTCGGACGGGGCGGGAAGGCGGCCGTCGGAACGCAGTTTTTGTGAAGAGACGGGAAGATTCGACTCGGAGAAGAGGAAGAGCCGGATTGAAAGGGACTGAGGCCGCTGCGGGGGAGGGGGCTGCCAAGATGGCGTCGGCCTCGGGGCCGTCGTCGGTCGGGTTTTCCCCCGTGGATCCCGGGGGTCCTTCCTGCACCTCCTCCTCAGGTAATCAGGGCGGGGCGTGGACCGGGGTTGATGACGGCCGTGTGGTGGGAGCAAGAGCGAGACCTGGGAGGGCACCTGTAGCGGGGATGGCCGCACAGTTGCCGGTAAGGACAACGGGGGGTTCTGAATAGGCTTTCCGAGTGGGCAGGGCATTCTGATGGAAAGATGGGTTTGAGGAAAGGGAAGCTATCAACAAGCTGTCTTTCTTGGAGGAGGCCGAGTTGAGGACTTTAAAGAAGGAGGGCCAGGAGGGGTGGAGATGGACAGTGGGAATAAGAGGGGAACAGCAGGGACATCGGAGGGAGCGGACAAAAGTCAAGTAAATGGAGACCTTACAAATAGGAATTACTTAGTGGGAGAGGCAGGTAGAGTCCAAGTTGGTTCTGGAGTTAATTGAAAATGTAGAAGAGAAAGAAGCCTTGGCATTGAGAAATGATGAGTGAGGGAATTGGGAGTTTTGTTGGTGGTGGGAGTAATGGAAACGTCTTTTACCCTGGAGACTCCCCCTAATGCGCCATTCCTTCTCACTTGGTGCCCCCGCCCTCCCTCCTCCTCACCCCCGCTCCTCCCCCTCGTGCGCTCGCTCAGACATATTTTACCAAACACCCTCCCTTGATGACTCCTATCTCTAGTCTGACCAACTTTGGGGAAGGAACGGGGGCAGTATTGAAGGAAGACTAAAGAATGTGGAAAATCAGGGTTAAATACCCAAAAAATAGATGAAGAAGGTGGAATGGTGACGTCTGGAGTTGCATTGGGGGCTGAGGGGTGATGTTGGTAATTAGGGGGCGGCTCTGAGTGCTGGGGGAAGGCTGCACCATAGGAAACGGGCTGGCAGAAGGCTTAGGTGGCACCAGGAAAGCGGCCCTTGGGGAATAGAGCCAGGCGCTATAGCTCGAAGCGGTTAGCAACTATTGGCGGTGGAGGCAAGGCCGAGGAGCCCACAAGAAAAGCTACAGATTGTGTGTGGGAGGGAAATGTGTGGTGGTGTAATGTGTGTGGGGGGAGTTTGAGTCAGAAACTGCTCTACAGCTTCCATCAGAAACGCCTGCTGTTCCATAGTGACTGTTGCCTCCACACTGAACAGGATGGGCTACCAGATGTTGGAAGCTTTACTTGAGATGCTGACATTTCCTTAGACCTGAGACTGAGTTCTTGCCATTTTGAATTGGCTAAGTAGAGGGGTCCACCTTTCATATTCCAGCTCACAAATACCTTCTTCAGAAGCTGCAGTTTTATTTATGGTACATCTATTTTTAGTTTCTTGAGAGGTAATTTTTGCCTTTCTTGTAAAAGCATGAGAGAGCCAATACAACTCATGTTGCATCTAAGTGTGAAGAAGGATAAAGTAAAAATGACTGTTTTTTAAAAAATATTTTTTATTGATATTTTACATAGAGGAAGGGAGAGGGATAGAGAGTTAGAAACATCGATGAGAGAAACCTCGATCAGCTGCCTCCTGGACACCCCCTACTGGGGATGTGCTCACAACCAAGGTACATGCCCTTGACCAGAATCGAACCTGGGACCCTTGAGTCCGCAGGCTGATGCTCTATCCACTGAGCCAAACTGGTCAGGGCGGGGTTTTTTTTGTTTTTGTTTTTATATAGTAGGCTCTTAATTTAAAACCTCTTTTCTCCCTCCAATCCAAGAAAGAAGAATGGTCATAAGAATGGTCCTTAAACAACTTCTTTTTTAAAAAAAAATATATTTTATTGATTTTTTTACAGAGAGGAAGGGAGAGGGATAGAGAATTAGAAATATCAATCAGCTGCCTCCTGCACGCTCCCTCTTGGTGATGTGCTCGCAACCAAGATACATGCCCTTGACTATAATCGAACCCGGGACCCTTGAGTCCGCAGGCTGACGCTCTATCCACTGAGCCAAACCAGTCAGTGCGGTCCTTAAACTTCTTACCTATTAAGTCAGGTATTTTCTTTTTTAGGATCTTGGTTAATTTTTTCTTTTTAACCAGGTTAATCTTAAAAGCCATGTGTTTATATCCCAAAATTTGACTCAGCCTCCAGCTCATGGAAGTATTGGCCAGGTGGACAGATTTAGGGGTAAAAGGAAGTATTTCTTTGTCTCTTACTGATACATCTTCCTCTTCTATTTCTACAACTTCAGATGGTTCTATCCTTTTTATTTATTGTTTATTTACTTATTAATTGATTTTAGAGAGATCGAGGAAGGGAGAAAGAGAGAAAAACATCTATTTGTTATTTCACTTACTTATAAATTCATTGGTTGATTCTTGTGTGTACCCTGACCATGAATCAAACCCTCAACCTTGGCGTATTGGGATGGCACTCTACCTGGCCAGGGCAGTCCTGTCTTTTTTAGATGTCACTATTTGATATTTTTGTATGTTTTTTGCCAAGATCCTAAGGCTTGCAGTTAGTAATTCAGATTGTATAAATGTTTTTTTCCCATAGGGCTCTCACCAGAAGGTCAAATACTAGGTTTCAGAACCTTGACTGCTATGTTGATATCTGAAGTCAAGATGTAAAAATGTCCAAAATACATAACTTTAGAGTCCTTTTTTGTACTTCCATTTTTTACACCCACCTTCTCTGCTTCTTTGGCAAATAATGAAACAGTTGGATTAAGAAATTAAAAAATCTCTTCATAAACATTCTTTTTAAAAATATATATATTTATTGATTTCAGAGAGGAAGGGAGAGGGAGAGAAAGATAGAAACATCAATGATGAGAGAGAATCATTGATCAGCTGCTTCCCGCACACCCCTTCTGGGGATCGAGCCTGCAATCTGGGCATGTGTCCTTGGTTGGAATCGAACCTGTGACCCTTCAGTCCGCAGGCGGATGCTCTATCCACTGAGCCAAATGAACTAGGGCACATAAACATTCTTGAAAATTTATGGGTTATTGTGTGCAAATTTGCAGTGTTGACTTTTTGTTCTGCAACATTGCCTTTTGTGTATTTGCATTTCACTTAGGTTTGGGCTTAGTAGATTTAATGTAATATAATATTTCATTTGAAGAACATGTTTTTAAAAAGTATAGGATGTTTGATTCTGATGCAGAAGAGGCTATGAAAATTAGTTTTATTTGTGATTAGAGGAGAGTGGTGTTCTGGATGGCACCTGGAGAAATACAGGACATTGGCAGGAATAAGTGATGGTTTATGATTTCCTAAATTGTTAAAAGCTGGAAATTCAAAGAAAGGATGTGTGTGTTTGTGTTTTAACCATCCTAAAACCAATTTATTTTTCTAGATGCTTAGCTGAATTCACTTAAATTTTGGTAAAACTTTGCATTCTAAAACTAAAAGTAAGATTGCCTGGCACTGTTGAAAATAGATACAAAATAAGAATGTCAGGATTCAGGGCGGAATGACTGATGTTTTAAATAAGCCTTTGGAGGCTCAGAATCTGTTGGCATTCAAATTAGGGAGGACGGGTGATTTAAAACAGTTGTTCCCTGCCAGTATTAACCCCTGTCTTCATTATTTTGCCATTAAATCAGAGCTGGTCTTTCATGCTGATGACAAGTGAAAGCCAAGAGTAGAGCAAACCATATGCGCTGAGCGGGGTTTGACATCTTTTCCCATTGGTGTAATTATGTTTGGATTTGGGGGGAAGCAGTTATAAGTGAATATCAGCTTGCAGTAGCCATCAGCATATTCTTGCTCCTAAACTTTGATTGTTAATAAAAGGTGATGCATGCCCTGGCCGGTTTTGCTCAGTGGATAGAGCGTCGGCTTGTGGACTAAAGGGTTCCAGGTTCGATTCTGGTCAAGGGCATGTACCTTGGTTGTGGGCACATCCCTGGTGGGAGGTGTGTAGGAGGCAGCTGATTGATGTTTCTCTCTCATTGATGTTTCTGACCCAGAGCCCTCTCCCTTCCTCTCTGTAAAAAAAATCAATAATTATATTTAAAAAATAATAAAAAAAATAAATAAAAGGTGATGCAGTTTGCCATCTAGTGTCAGCTGCTTGGAGAGTAAAGGAAATTAATTCTTTCTCTTCCTGTGTCCCATACTCATTATTTGGTCAGTGGCGGCATCACTTAAAAAATGAAATCAGCCCTGATAAAGTGGTATTGACAATGTGACCATCTAATTTGACCAGTCCATCAGACACTTAAAATTCAGCCACTGAGTCCCCTTTTTACCGCCATGAAGGCAGTGAAGTATTTCTGTTTTTGAGAATTGATTTGAAGTCAATGGAGTTAGAAAAGTAAAGTTAGAATGCTAAGGTGTACACTGCTCCCCTGAAATAAGAGCTGTGTGATAAAATCACATGACTCTCCAAGAAAAATAACTTGAAACCTTAGAAGATCATGAACTTCTAACTCCTTTTGCTTCACACCAGAACATTTCTGAAATCATCATCCTTATGATATGATTTTATTATAAGCACAATGATTTGGAGATAACTTTACAGCTTCTTTCCTGACTTTTTCTTATCTGTTGAGGGAAACCTGAGAGGACACAGAATTGAAGCATTTTTGCCTAGGACCTTGATTCTGGTGAGTTTGTTCATCCTAAGCAGGGCCCCACCAGTAAATTATGCTGTAATCTGATAACTCCAAATGTTAGGGATTTTTGTTGAGGGTTTTTTGTCTGTTTTCTTTTCTTTGTATACAGTGTAAGCTGTTTGTAGGTTGATCCCTTTCCCTTAAATTCTTCTATACTGTTGAAAAGTAATGCAACTTAAACCAGTTTACAGGAGTGAGTAAACGGAAATTTGGGAATATAAAGGTAGAACAGACATGTAGTCAGAATTAAGTTCTATTTGGTTGATATTTTATAAGGAGGAAAAGATTTTTCTGTTTACTTTCTTTTTAGAGCGTTCTGACCATCCCACCTCATCTTTTTTTCTTTTGTCCCCTTGGTAGATTCTGACATCAGAATGTCATTGTTTTGTGTCTCTCTCTTTTTTTTAATCCTCACCCAAGAACATACTGATTTTTTAGAGAGGGGGCGGAGGGAGTGAAGGGGAGAGAGAGAGAGGGAGAGAATATCACTGATGTGAGATATTGCCTCCCCCATGTACCCTGACTGGGCCAGGGACCTGGGTAGAGAATTATGCCTGCAACCTCAGCATGTGCCCTGATGCTGGAATTGAACCTGCAACCTTGTGTTTTTTTTTAAAAATACATTTAATTGATTTTTTTACAGAGAGGAAGGGAGAGGGATAGAGAATTAGAAAGATTGATGAGAGAGGAACATTGATCAGCTGCCTCCTGCACACCTCCTACTGGGGATGTGCCCGCAACCAAGCACATGCACTTGACCGGAATCGAACCCGGGACCCCCCAGCCCGCAGGCTGACGCTTTATCCACTGAGCCAAACTTAAGTGAAACTTCACTTTGTTCATTTGTAACGAATGTATACAATATGTATTAATTGATAAACATCTGATTCTGGAAAGTCTCCTTATTGCTGGAGTCTGAGGAAGATTTTGGCAAAAAGAGGAAGGCAGGTTCCTAGTAGATAGTTCAATAGGTTCTTATTTGCTTTATATTTTTCTCTTTTTGTTTTTAATCCTCACCTGAGTATATTTTTTACTTTTTAAAAAATATATTGTTATTGATTTCAGAGAGGAAGGGGAAAAGGAGAGATAGAAACATCAATGATGAGAGAAAATCATTGATGGCTGCCTCCTGCACACTTCACATTGGGAATCAAGCCCACAACCTGGGCATGTGCCCTGATTGGGAATCGAACCATGACTTCTTGGATCATAGGTGGACACTCAACCACTGAGCCCTGCCGGGCAGGGACCAAACACTCGACCCTTCTCAACCCTGCGGTGTGCAGACGGATGCTGTAAATACTGAGCCACATTGGCCAGGGCAATATGGAATTAATCCAGAATAAACACTACCCCAAAGGTTCAGTGATGTTGATTAGGCTAAAGGAAGGTAAGTATGAGTTGGGAGAGAATGGGAAGAGGCTTTTTTGTTTATTTGTTTATTTTTTAGGATACCATATAATTAGCTAGAGTACAGTATATTAGCTTACCTCTGCACAGTGTAGGTAAACAAGCCTGGAAAACTTCAAGTTTTCATTGACAAGAACCTGTAGAAAAGCGATGGCAGATAATTTCCTTGCATTGGCGGGTAGGGGATGGGTGCATTTTGGGGACAATTAATGCTCATTATATTATTAAAGTTAGACGTTCTCTGCTGAAACATGTACATTCCAATCCAGCAAGATGCATTTTTTTTTTCCCCAAGGTAGAACCAGGTTTGGAAATAGAATTAGGAGGTGGCAGTCTGTCAGAAATGTCAGATACCTCTCTGTCACAAGTGGCTTATCCAGGAGACTTGGGTCTTTTAAAGAAGGACTTGGATTTTTTTTCATATTTTCAGCCAAAATGTGTGCCAAGAGATACATTTTGAGATGTGAGAGCCATAAAATTTGCCTTGTGGAAGGAGAAGCATAAAATTTTTATTAGAGGAAAAACATAGAGATATTACAATTTAACCTCATTTTTCAAATGAGAAAACTAAAATTCAGAGAGATTGTTACTTGTTGCAAAGATCTTGCATTAAAGCTGTATTAGTAGATTTGTGAGTCATTCCTCAAAACCTAGTTGGTTCCTATACAAGGTGACTCCAGGACTGGTAGGTTGAATTGCTTTCCAGCTTTTAATTTCTAGGAGCATTCTTGCTTTTCTGACTTTTTCCTAGAAGATCCTTAGGAAAAATTGACATTTCCTAGGAAGCAAAATTTAATTTTCTCTGAGATGTGGTTTGATATATATATATATATATATATATATATATATATATATATATACACACACACACACTGTGTATGTGTGTATATATATATAGACGCATGTGTATTATTTACACACACACACATTGATTTCAGAGAGGAAGGAAGAGGGAGAGAGTGAGAGACAGAAACATCAATGATGAGAAGGAATCACTGATTGGCTGCCTCCTGCATGCCCACCACATGGGCATGTGCCCTTGACTGGAATAGAACTTGGGACCCTTCAGTCCACAGGCCAATTATACAGTAGTTAAAATAGCTTTCAGTATTTCAGGTTAAGAGGACCAGAGTGATTGCTTCAGATAGTCCAGTAAACAAGTTGGCTGACTGTGTGTGTGTGTATCTCGATCTTACCAACTAAGACATCTCCTAAGAGTTGAAATTTTGCTTCTAGAAAGCCTGCTTGTCTCTTTCTCTGTGTAGAAATTGTTGACGTATTCATGTAGTAGTGTTGGTAGGTCATTGAGTTGGGTGTCTGGGACTGCTTCTCTCTGACCTGTTGAGGCACAATTCCAGTTGTCTGAGGAATGCACATCCGGCCAACCTGTAGTGTCCCCAAATTATATGTGTACTTCAAACACAGAAGTCAGTCATATGCTGCCTCTTAGTTTCTCATCTGGGGATGATGTCATCTCATCTCCGACAGGAATGTTTCTGCTCTGAAAGTGCTGGGAGAGGCTCTGGTATTAAGGCCAACTCTGTTTTGTTCCACACACTGGGTGGGGGCTCTCTTTTTGGAGCTATTTCCTACCTGAAAATATTTTTGTTCCAATGATCTCTAATCCCCCACTCATTCTCCCCTCTGAAGTTTGCCTTTTTCACATTTTGCAGAATCATATTGATGGTTTTTCTCTTCCTCTACGTTTTGGACTTTAGTTTCCAGTGGTTTAGTAGTAGCAAACAAATTTATGGAGAGCCACAATGATGTTTTAACTAGTGCCTAGAAACCAGGCCTCGGTACCTTTCACTATAAACACAATTTAGGGCTAGGCCAAGGACCAACACGGAGTGTTTCCTTAAGGCTAGTCCAGGGTTACTCAGAAAAATTTCCTGATGTGATGTGATGATTCACCTTTGTGTTTTAGCAAGAATTATTGGTTTCCACTTTGGCACTTGACTGGTTCAGCTGCTTTGAAATTATTTTAGCAACATTAAAGATTTCCCAGCTTATTTTCATAATTTAGAGGGCAGATCTTTAATATTTTTCAAGTCTTATCATCCAAGAGATGTGCTGAAATCAGGTATCCTGTTTTATAGGAGAAATGATATTCTGAAGGATGTAAAAAATAAACACCAGAATGAACCTCATATATGCTGATTGGTTTGTTTTGGGTTGAATAGGCATCTCAAAGTAATATGTATGTAGTGGAGAAAGTGAGTATATAGGAGTCATGCTTTTAAAAAAAAATCCTCACCCAAGAATATGTTCACTGATCTTTAGAGAGGGGAGAAGAGCGAGAGAGGGAGAGAAACATCAAACATTAGTCAGTTGCCTCCCATATGCTTCCCAACTGGGGATCAAACCCACAACCTAGGTATGTATCCTGGCGAGGAGTTAAAGCTGCAACCTTTCATTATATGGGGGACCCTGCAACCACCTGAGCTATACCGGCCAGGGCTAGGAGTTATGCTTTTAAGAAAAATTTTAAAATTTTTTTCTAAAACGTTTTTTGTCCTTTTAAAGGAAACATTTTTTTTTTTTTAAAGAAGCCATGCCTATATTTGTAGTTTGGGATTGTTAGCAGCATTTGAGGTATTTTCTCTTCACATTTTCCTTCTAGTCTGTCTCTGCAGAAGTATAATGTAATGGTAATGAGCTTAATGTGTCGGGCAGGGAGTGATGTGATCTGTATGTGTGGGACTGTTGAGTTGTGATTTACTGGGAAAAATGGGTTATGAAATAAAGATAATTTATTTTTTTTATTTTTATTTTTTTAAAATATATTTTATTAATTTTTTACAGAGAGGAAGGGAGAGGGATAGAGAGACAGAAACATCAATGAGAGAGAAACATTGACCAGCTGCCTCCTGCACACCTCCTATTGGGGACGTGCCCGCAACCAAGGTACATGCCATGCCCTTGACCGGAATCGAACCTGGGACCTTTCAGTCCACAGGCTGACGCTCTATCCACAGAGCCAAACCGGCTAGGGCAAGTAAAGAGAATTTAATAAAGCCACCTATATAGAAAGTTTATATAGATGAGAAAATTCAAATCTGCAAAACTAACCTAACCCCATTATCCAAGATAGTCATATTTTAACATTTTGGTCTATGCTCTTCTGGACCTTTTTTATATATGTAAGTACATGTGAATTTATAGATAAGTATGTTTTCAAAATATGGTACTATATAATTTTTTTTACCTTTTCCAGCAACTTACTGTGACATCCTATCTATAAGTATACAATAAAATAATGGTTATATACTATTCCATTTTATGATTTCACCACAATTTATATCACCAATCCCCTGTTGTTCATTTAGAGTCTTTCCAATTATAGTTACTATATACAGTGCTGCATTAGATATCTTTGTATACCCATCTTTGTCCACTTGACTGTTTCCTTAGGATAAATTCCCACTTCTAGGTCAATTTATACATTTTTGTTTTTAAGGCTATTTGCCTAGATATTGCCAGATTGTTAAGAATGAAAGGAAGATCCTCAAGTACAATGCGTATTCCTTTTTTTAAAAAAATAAAATATTTTATTGATTTTTTACAGAGAGGAAGAGGGAGGAATGAATAGAGAGTTAGAAACATCGATGAGAGAGAAACATCGATCAGCTGCCTCCTGCACACCCCCCCACTGGGGATGTGCCCACAACCAAGGTACATGCCCTTGACTGGAATCGAACCTGGGATCCTTGAGTCCACAGGCCGACGCTCTATCCACTGAGCCAAACCGGTCAGGGCTATGCATATTCTTTTGTTGTTGTTTCACCAGAGGATACTTTTTCCATTGATTTCTAGAGAAAGTGGAAAGGAGGTGGGAGGGAGGGAGGGAGGGAGGGAGATATCAAAGTGAGAGAGACACATCAATTGGTTGCCTCCTGCATGTGCCCGTACCAGGGCTGGGGAACCTGTAGTGAGGTATGTGCCCTTGACTGGGACTTAAACCTGTGACCCTTTGGTTGGAGGGCTGACACTCTAATCACTGCAAAAACAGCCAGGGCTACTATTCTTTCTTAAAAGGCCAGAAGCCTGCATGCAAAGGACTTTTTATACCTGAAAATTTGTTGCCAATCTAAATCACTCCAGAGAGAAATGATTTGGGTTACAAGTTTTGTGACCATTCTTGGAATTCTTTTTGCCAGAACTTCTTTTTCTCTTGTTTTTTGGACATTTACTAGTACTTAGAACTACAAAAAAAATCATCTCACATTTCACAGTATGGTGTTGGGGATCAGGCCAGATCCTGTTCATAACTTTAAACTTTAGAGTGTTCAAAAAGATATGCTTATTCTGCTGTAAGTAAGTACAAGCCTAGAAATAAGTGATAACTTTCTGTTTTTCCTCATTTAGGTTTCAACTTTCTGTGCTGTGGGGTCAGGAGTAAGAGAGGTAGATCTGATGTGTATCTGTGCTGAAGAAGCATGAGCTCCGCAGTAACTAGCAGCCAACGGCTCTTCCCCATAACAATTGCAGATTTTTTGTAGTGATAGTGCATGGTCTTCTTCTGAGAAGGCTGTGGATTTCTTATAAACATAATTTACTTGCTCTCTCCAAAAAAAGATGCTCTTAACAGAGAAATATATTTCTCACAGTTTCACAGGATAATATGAATCAGTCAACTCCCTAACTTTTTGACTCCCTCAAAATCTTTCTATAACTTCATTTCCTTTTGTTTTAGTAAATAAGTTTTTTTTCTTTAAAAAATTATTTTTGTTGATTTCAGAGAGGAAGGGGGAGAGATAGAGATAAATAGAAATACCAATGATGAGAGAGAATCATTGATTGGCTGCCTTCTGCATGCCTTCTCAAGCCCACAAACCAGCCCCTGCCGGAAATTGAACTGTGACCTCCTGGTTCATAGATGGATGCTTAATCACTGAGCCACACCGGCTGGGCAGAAAATGAGTCTCAATCTTTTTCTTTTCCCTCTCTGCTGCACCTCTCATTTCCCCTGACTCTTCCTATCATGTAGATGGGGTTTCATAATTCACAATGATAGTAATTGCATATATTTATAGAGTAAATATTATATGTTAAGTGCTATACATGACATTTTAATTTTCACAACAGCCCCATGAGGTACATGTTATTATTTCTCCACTTTATAGATAAGGTAACCAAGGCCTAGAGAGTTTTAATAAACTTGTCCAAGGTTACCTAGTTAGTAAAGAGTGGATCTCATACTCAAACCTAGGTGTTCTGATTTCAGAGCCCACAATCCTATAAACTACGCTATAATTGCTCCCTCGCTAATTTGAAAGTCTGTGTGCAAACTAACTTGACTTTAAACCAAATTAAGTATTTGTTGTTCAATGAGTACTGAATGAATCAGTAGTCCTTAGTGAAGGAGAGACTAGTACAGAAGGGAACATCTCTTTCTAACTTTAACTCTCCTTAGAAAAGCAATAAAATTCTAACCTCCTGTTGCGTAATATGTGGAGTTATTAATCCTTTCAGAAAATTTATTTTTTTATTGATTTCAGAGAAGAAGGGAGGGGGAGAGAGATAGAAACATCAATGATGAGAGAGAATCATCGATCGGTTGCCTCCTGCACACCCCTACTGGGGATCAAGCCCGCAACTTAGGCATGCGTCCTCAACTGGAATCAAACCCAGGACCCTTCGGTCTGCAGGCGGATGCTCTATCCACTGGGCCAAACCAGATAGGGCCAGAAAATATTTTTTAAGTTTTAATGAGAATTTATGTCAAGGATTGGTAACTGATTCTACAGTAAATTCCAAGATCCCTGAAACTTAAACAAACAAAAGAGTTTGCCTATCAGATGCCCTCTTTTTGTCCATTGCAAATTCAGTAATCATAAGCTTTTAATCATTATGCTTTTAATCAGAACAAGTCAAGGTCCCTCATACACCAAGAGGAAAAACTAATCTGAAATGAAAGGAGCTCCCCCACCCCCGTTAAAGTTGTTGAGGTCTTATAGCAAGGACAAAAAAGTACTTTCTACTAGTGAGGACCTTAATACCTGTGAAGCTGGTCTTTCAAGTATCAGACTTGAAAGACAGATTTGCTGCTCTAGAATACTGGCATTGTGTGGTTTAAAACAAGGATAATCTCACTAAGGGAAGCAAGATCTATATTTGCTAGTGACAGTGTGACTGTTACCAGAAGAACAGTGTTGTTATTGTTAACCTACTTGAGAAGAACTGAAGGAGGAAGACTCTGCTCTTAATCCTCTATCAGGGAATGTGAAAAATAGATTTTCTTGTCCTAAGGGAAGGGGGTACTTCAAGGGAAGAAAATATGTGTTCATATTGTCCATTAGTAGTTTTGAGCTCTATTTATTTTGTTAGAGCATTCTAGTTCTCTAGGTGCTTTCTTGTCCCTCCTAGATTCAAGTTTACCAGGAAATGAAAACAAAAAGATGGTTTAGGAAAAAGAGAGTTGGTTGGGATGGGAGTGTGGATTCCACTTCTGGCCTGATCACCACCTTTGCTCTCTGATTTTGAGCACATCCTTATGCTTTGCTTTTATTTTTTTTTAAATTAAACTAAAAATCATAAAGGCCCTTTCTGAATGATTTTAAAAAAAAATATAAATGGTTATTGATTTGGTAGCTTGAAAATGGACAGTAGCTTCACTTGGGGGCTGAAAACGCTAAGTTATCAACTTGTTCTATTTAAAAATCAACTTTCATTGACAATTATAGATTTTAGCCAGACTGAACATACCCAAGTAAAGTTTAAAAAAAAATCCCCAAAATTGGTTCTTTAGGTCTTTTTCATTTTCTTCTTTCTGTAGAGGAACTAGGGCTTGAAATTAACTATGATTAGCTCTATATCATCTATTGATCCACTAAAAAATAAGTTACTTGAACCATTGTTCTTCCTGATAAAGCCTGTTTGTCATGGCTTTATTTTTTGCTTCCAGTTGAGCAACATTAGCTAGTTGTTTACAGTGCTTCTTCCAGGGCCTGTTAATAGGAAGTCTCATAATCATGAAGGAAATAAACTATGGACATGAATTGGGAATTCTATAAAATACAGAAACAATTTCGGTTAATACTTCATCCTTGATGCTTATTTTTACTAGAGAAAACCTCTCAGAAAGAAGCCAGCTCATATGAAGAAGCTTGATTTATCTGTCTAGACTTGCTTTCTTTTCTTCTATGGCATTTTCCCCCCTATACTTTTAATTGTAAATTTTTTCAGACATAAAGTATAGAGAATAGTGTAATGAACCTCCGTTACCCATCAGCTAGCTTCAACAGCAACATTTTGCCAAATTTGCATCTATTATTCTCCAGTCTTCCACCTCCACCCCCTGGGAAATTTTAAAGCGAACCCAGTCTTCATGTGATTTCAGCCATAAATACTTCAGAATGTATTTCTACAGATAAGGACTCTATTTTGAGGGTAGAGAGAGTTGTAATATTACCATGGTAGCATTGTCACATCTACAAAATTAAAAAAGGTTATTTAATTTCTCCTCTCAAGGCCCCTGTCTCAGAAATCTGTAGCTTATTTTCTAATCAGTATCCAGACAACTTTTACGCATTATATTTGGTGGATACCTCTCTTAAGCTCTTAATTAAAATAATTACCACACCGTGTTGTATTATTTTGAGGGCCAAACAAGATATATGTTTGTAAACTTTTAAAGTGCTATAAAAATATACATTGTTTGGTCAGTGGAGAGAAATAGCCTTTCTGAAAATGTGTCAGCATTTCATTTTAGTCTTATAGTCAGCATTAAGGTGAAATAGGATAATATGGAGATGCCCACATGATGGAGAAAAAGTAGAAATATTATGAGCTTCTCCAGGTCAGGAACATAACTTGCAAGAGTACCTAGTATAATTCCTGATGTGTAACAGGTGATCAATAAGTAATTGTTGAAAAAACGAATGGAGAGGAGCAGAAATAATTTTGCATCGAACTGTGCTGAGATGTGTTAAAATTGAGCCAATGAGGAGAAGCTAGTTTAGAACCTTCTCAGCTTTTATAGCTAAGCTGTTAGCTTCTATAACTCACGGCTGGGTAATGTGCTCTCTTCCTTTCTTATAGCACATGCCACATTTCCTGCAGTGAACTAACGATCATGTAGCTATATTGATCATAGTCCTCCAGAGTTTTGACTTGGAAGGAGAAAGGCATGTTCTAAAATTATTCAGGAAAAAAAGTTTTTCTTTGAGAAAAAGTTAATTTCAACATTGGAATTCTACGCTCCACTCAGTTTCCCTACCCAAAAAGAGGATGATATATATGGATCATGGGTAGGGATTTTGTAAAGTGGTGCTATATCCTTATCAGAAAGTATTTTCCACAGAGTTGCTAGAAAACAAACTTTCTTTTGAATAATATTTTAGTGTTATTTATAGAGATGAATCTCAGTGGTTGGCTGGCATAATTACCAAGCCGGGTACTGCTATGCTAAGTTGGTCTTTTACCTCTTTCTCTTTTTCCCCCACTTCTCCCCTCCGCTCCGCGACCCCCCCCCCCTTTCCCTGTATGTAAAGAAGAGAGAGCTCGATTATGAGGTGAACAGGTACGATGCTGGTGACTCTTTAGTCTCATGTACTTCCTCAGTGGACAATTTCTCATTGGCAGAGCTTTGGGCTATTTGGTCAATCCTTAGCACATGGTACCTGGTTTCCTGAAATGTCACTCTGCTCTTCATTGGGTTTCTGAACCAAGCTGGGTGTTATACCAACATTGGTAAAATTCTCTAAGCATTTTTCTCTTCCCTTCCATTCATCTTTGGTAGGTTGGAGCTCTTATCTGTGCCCAAGGGGCACAACTTCAGGCAAGAAAGAGAATGAGTCTTGGGTCCTGATTCTCCTCCCTATTATTTGTTCTACTATTATATAAACCCCGATATCTTTCTGACTGCTTCAGCTATAGTGTTCTTGGGTTAATCCCAGCTTTGCAGTTACAGATAGCTAAGTAGTTGGCACCAAAATTCCATTGAGTGAAGTTCTCCCACCCTCATTCTGCATACTTTGCAAGAGTATATATGTTTTTGAACTATATGTTTTTGTCATAAAACCAGGAAAGGTAACAAAGTAGAACTTTTGGAAGTTAGAAAGCCCCAAACTTAGACTCTGCCTTGAAATCATTTATCTACTTTTCCCCCTCCATTATTTAACTTGTCCAATTACTCCTTGCATATTTTGTAGGTGAGACTGTCAGACTAGGACTAGATATTGGCTTTTCTTGGTTCTTCCAGATCCCTTCCAAACCTTTCCTTGCGGGTGAAAGAGGAAGGGTTGGCCAGGTGACGATTAAGGAGTCCATAATCAGTGTTTGTCTTCACAACTGAAAGTATACTGATTTCCTCATTGAGAATCATTGATTCCATAGTTATGTGTGTGTGCTTTCAGGAGGTTATGTTTGAGGGGGGTAGTTTGGGAGGAGCCAAGTACTTTGAAATGCTAATTAAATTTTATGATCGTCTAGGTAATTGAACATTAAACCTTACTGTGGACTCAACTTTGCTCTTGCATTAGAAATCACATCTGACAACATATTTGTTTAGCACTTCATAGCCCATAAAGTACTTTGAATTTACTTTAATCTTTATATAACCTAATTTAGGTTTCTTTTCTTTTAGTTAAACTTAGAGAGCAATTTGCCTGCTGTAACAAGGGTTTGAACCTAGTCTTCGAATTTTTAAATAGTTCAGCATATTGACTTGCTCTTGGCTAAAAGGTTGTAAGATTTAAAAGGTTTGACTTTTGTTTTTGTTGGTAGACACCTTAAATTTGGTAATAAGTCAGTAGAGTTTTAATTATAAATCTGATTCGTCTTCAGCTTAGGGTTCCAGTCCTAATTTTCTTATCTTTCACCCAGCTAAAGTCAGCATTATTGAAGATGAAGCACCCTACAAAAGATGTAGACTATTGGGCACTGGTGTTTTTTGCCTCCCATTTTTGGGGGGTTATTTTATGCAGTATGTTTCCCCTCACAGCTAAGTGACATTCCTCTTGCCTCCTTTTTTGGAAGCGAAATGAAAACTATCTTGCTCCTCATTTTTTGCCACTCTGACTCACCATGAGGAAGGAAATTTTGCTGCTTTGCTCATTGGTACCAGAAGTACTTGGTCTGTGCTACTGGGAGCTGTTCTAACCTCTCTGAGCCCAGCTAGATTCTGAAATTCTCAGGATGCTTGACCATTTGTCTTAAACAATTATAATTAGGGCTTTACCTGATTATCCCATGTGCCCCTGTTGCTACCTCACCATTAATCTTTATATATGGACTGAAACTAGGGTCTTTCCTACTCAAGTATGATGTTATTGGAGATTCATCCCACTTGGACTCTCTTTTTAATTTTCTTTAATATGGGTAATCTTTATTCCTTTTCAATTCTTTAGAGCTAGATTGATGTGATAATCAGTTATCTATGAAGATAAAGGCCAACATTCTCCAGTATGAAAAGGGAAGAAAGGTCTGCCTTCCTGAGTGATGATGTATCTTTGATGTGATCATGAATGCAGATCATGGGGATGGCAAACCCTGAAGAATTGACTTAGAGTACATTTTTCTATAGATAGTCTTTTGTCACTTTCTGAACATACTTATTCTTGAACTCTTTTCTAAAATTAAATAGATAAAAGTCATAAATAATAATGAGATTTAACTCCACACATGCCTGCACTGATTAAATATTTAGTAAGTAAAACTTCAGTAAGTAAATGCCAACAAATTCCTGTTGAGTTTACAGCAGAAATGAAGATGAGGCTGTAGGAATGCAGAATTAGTTTCTGCTTGCACTGAATGCTTTTTCATTATTTTGAGTTTGCATTTTCTCATCCTTAGCCTCTTTCTTCACAGATCAGCTCTTTCTGGAAACCTGAAACAATCAGAGAGGAGTAAATCACCATAGATATGCTCTAAAAGTTCTCACCTTTTTAGTTCTACAGGAAAAATTATTAATCAAGACCAGACTTTCCAATTAGTTCTTGGGTCTCTTACGCCCTTTCTCTTTTAGCCATGGTATCAAATGAGACTCTATGACTCTGATGGATAATGTATCAAGAACAGGTCTGTTTCCCAGAGAAAATATGAACACTTGAGTAGGAAAAGGGACTAGAACAAGAATGGAATGTACTCTTGGGCTCTGTGAATATTAGGGAGAAAGAGGAAGGGGCTTTTAAAATCTCTGTCCAAAAGGTATCACAGAGCAAGAGGCAGGAGCTCCTTGTTAGGTTTAATTTGACTCAAACCCTGATTATTTCAGTGTGCAGAATAGAGATGTCTGAGTGTGTGTGTGTACACACTTATAATTGTGTTTTGTTTATTTTTTTTAACAGCTTCTGGAAACAAGAGAACCATGGCATCTGAGGTAAGTTTCTTATTGATACATTCGTTCTAAAACCAGAAGGATACCTGGTTCGGACATCTTTATTTCCCTCCTGTTTAAGTCTCAGGAGCTAGACAGGGTTCTTATATCTGTTTGGTGAGCTAGAAATTATACAACTCTACTTTTGTTGCAGTTTATTTATTTTAATTTTTTATAAATTATAAAAGAGGAAGGGGGAGAGAAACATCAATTTGTTCTTTTTATGCACTCATTGGTTGAGAGATATATTTGATTTCAGAGAGGAAGGGAGAAGGAGAGATAGAAATATCAATGAGAGAGAATCATTGGCTGCCTCCTATATGCTCCCTCCTGGGGAATCAAGCCTGCAGCCCTGGCATGTGCTCTGTCCGGTAACCTCCTGGTGCATGGGTCCATGCTGTAGCTCTGAACCACATCAGCTGGGCAGTTTAATACATTTTTTAAAAATATATATTTTATTGATTTTTTACAGAGAGGAAGGGAGAGAAATAGAGAGTCAGAAACATTGATGAGAGAGAACCATCGATCAGCCGCCTCCTGCACACCTCCTACTGGGGATGTGCCCGCAACCAAGGCACATGCCCTTGACTGGAATCGAACCTGGGACCCTTGTCCGCAGGCTGACGCTCTATCCACTGAGCCAAACTGGTTAGGGCAGTTTAATACATTTTTAATGTACCAAAGAGTAAGTAATGTACCTAAGTGACCTGTAATCGTGCAAACAACTATGAGGGAAGTATTGTAATTCATGTCTTACAGATGAGGAAGGTGAGGATTAGAGGTTCTGTAACTTGCCCAAAGTCACATAGTTAATAAGTGGAAATGATAAGTGTAGGATTAAGACCCAGACAATCCAACACTAAAACCTACTCTCTTTTTTTGCTGTTATTGCCTCCCGTTGCACAGCTTCAATGAATTTGAATATCTTCGTTTAACCGTACAGAAGCTAAATTTCCTACGTGTTTTTTGTTTTGTTTTGTTTGTCTTTTTTCTGTGCAGAATATTTTCCATTTGCTTAGCTTGCTTCTCAGCCGTCTTCTTGCCTCTCTCCTGGGTTATATGACGGGGCTTCAGAATGTGGACCCCTTTGTCCTGAGATTTTAGGCTTTTCTCTTAGAATATCTTCTAAGAACTGTGAGGTTATATATAGATGATTTTCTAGCACTGAGAGCCTTAGGAAGAAGTAGAACTTGAATATCAAGTCCTAAGATGGTGACATCCTATTTTCACTAGCCTTTTTGCCTTCTGGTTTATTAAATTAATTAGCATTGACATCATGAAGAGTGCCTTCCTGTCTGTTGTGCTGGCATTTTGGCTGTAGGGAATAGCCTCCTAGGCTCTGCTCTACTGGTTTTACCTCTTCCTTATTTCAGGGGCTGATATATGGGTGGAAAACAAAGGCATATTATGTTCTCAGGAATCTCTTCAAGGCACTGAGGCCCATATGCTATCTCAGAGGAGTCATCTTATTGCCTCAGCCTTTTCATTCCTGGCTTTGCAGTACTTGTATTTGCCAGTGGCAAGATAATTTCTCATGATAAATTCAGTTTGAGCAATTAGTATTCAGATTAGGTTGAAGGTTAGAGAGGTAGTAATTTCTGAAAGGAAGCTGGTGAAAAAAAGGGAGAACTGTGGAACTCTACTTGTAACCTGTCTTGCTTTTTTGAACTTCTCCTATTTCCACTTTTCTTTAATTATACTCATTTTTACTTTCTGTGTCATCATTCTGAGGACCAAAGGTGAACTATGCATCCCTCTGGTTTTCTTCTGTGTTCTTTCAGCCAGTTTAATTCACTGGGAAGCAACACTGTAGCTGTGTGTTTGCATAGGGTGGGTCTTCTGAAGATTTTATAAACGTTCATAACCTAAAAAGGTTATGTTGAATGTTTTGGTTTGTCGTCATGGTAGCTGTTTGGCGTATTACGTGGGAATTATATATTAATCTTGGCTCTTCTTTTTCTAGGTGCCTTATGCCCCTGGCATGTCCATCAGGAAAATAGGCCACAGAGGTGTTGATTCCTCAGGGGAGACAACATATAAAAAGGTGTGTCTGAGTGGAACTCTTTCGTCTTCAGGAAGGGGTAGTCTTGTCCCCTTGATGTTCTCCTTATTCTCTCCCATTTCTTGATATCCTAAGCCTTTGCACAATAGCTATTATGCAACTTGGACTTGAGCATTTACTTGACTAAATGAGAATGTTGTTCATGAACAAATCTGGTGGTGGTTGCTGTTTCGCTGAGCTGGAGAAACTGGGCTTCCCTGTTAGGTATAAACAGTTTTCAAGTCCCGAATGTCATTCTTCCCTTGCTTCAGGGAACCACGTTTCTCTTTTTTAAAACCATATTTTTACTTGATTTCAGAGAGGAAGGGAGAGGGAGAGAGATAAAGACATCATCACTGATGAGAAAGAATCATTGATAGACTGCCTTCTCTACACCCTACACTGAGGATGGAGCCCACAACTGGGGCATGTGCCTTGACAATGACCTCCTGGTTCATAGGTCGACACTCAGCCACTGAGCCACGCCAGCTGGCGGAATCATGTCTCTAAGTCTTTTGATCTTTTCTCTGGTGCTGGATGTACATAAAATCAAGGCTATATCTCACCCAGCCTGGTGATACAGATTGACAGCGGGTCAGTGTTTTCCTTTGTTTTTTCTTAAGAATGTGCTTTTTAAAGAATTTCTTCACTTTAATTTTTTATTTTTTTAATCCTCACCTGAGGACGTTTTTATTGATTTTAGAGCGAGAAGAAGAGAGGGAGAGAGAAACATCAATGTGAGAGAGAAACATTGATCAGTTGCTTCCTGTAGGCATCGAACCCCCAACCTTTCTGTGTATGGACTAAGCTCCAACCTACTGAGCCACACGGGTCAGGGCATGTGTATTTTTAAAGAATATAGTTTCCGCTGATGAAGAGGGCCTAGAATACTTGCTTTTTGAGCTTTCTAATGGATTGGAAAAATAGTACTAGCTAAGAACAGAAAATTGAATACCTTCTCTGATATAGGGCATGCAGATTTCTTGGAATTCCATTTCTGCTCACATAAAATTTTCTTGTGTCTTTCCTCTGCCTTTATTGCATTGTTCCAAGTAATAGAGGTGGACTGACTCATTTTCAGTCAGGGACCTGACTCCCTAGGAATGGGTACTGAGGCCCATGTTAACCTAACAGACATTTATTGAGCTCTTTTTATATGCTGAACATTGAGACAAAAGGGTGAGTTTCTAGTCTAATTAGAGAGGCAGACACTTAAAAATTCTAGTTATAATTTTAATGTCCAGTGAGGACTAAGTAGAAATACAAATAATATCTGGTGAGAGTAGAGGAAAATCATGTAGAACAAAATTGTCTAATAGTACTTTCTGTAGTGAATGAAATGTACTGTTCGTTACCCATTATGGTAAGCCACTAGTCATACTTGAATGTGGCTAGTAAGACTGAAGAAGCAAACTTTTAATTCACTTAAAATTACATAGCCATGTGTGGCTAGAGGTTACTATACTGGACAGCACATATGTAGGTGATGTGATATTTTGCCATGGGATTGGAATCCTAGGTTGTAAGAATGGGGCTCTTGCATTTGTGTTTTAAGCATAGTGTGATAATTTCTGAGAGAAGTTTTTAGATTTAAAATTGAGTTTTTTCAGGCAGGTATTTTTTGTTGCTTTTTTTTTTTTTTTTTGCCACTCTATTGTCCTTAGAACACCAATCAAGCCCTGCCTTAGAGGACTGAAGCTTCTCTAGCTGGGTAGATAATCAGAATATTAGTTAATTTTAATTGCATCCTATACCAGATGAATAAAATGTTTGGAGAGCCCCAGATACTCTGGGGGAAGTAACTTTTGGAGTGAGACCTAAGATTGTTCTCTCAATACAATGTATCTTTCCAATATAAATATGGAGAGGAGGGAACATCTTGCCTAGCTTAGGCTGGCTAGGACAGTCCCACCTTTGCTACTCTGTATCTTTAGGCCCTTCCATTCTTTGCTAAGCTAAACGCAATGTAAAACATGGGGATGGGAAAACTGGGTTAGGATGAACTATTTAGAAGGACGTTTGCTTTAAGTGCTCCTTCTGCCTCATCACTCCTGACTTTTTATTACTATGATCAGATTTAATCCTAGAAGTTTTGCCCTTATTTCCTTTCTGTTTTCAGACAACCTCATCAGCCTTGAAAGGTGCCATTCAGTTAGGCATTACTCACACTGTGGGGAGCCTGAGTACCAAACCAGAGCGGGATGTCCTCATGCAAGACTTTTATGTGGTGGAGAGTATTTTCTTCCCCAGGTAAAGAGGATAATGTTCAGGATAATGTCCTGGGAAGCGTGCCTTTTCATATTAACCTCAGGCCACTTTTAGGGGTTTGGGTCTAATTTAGGCATGTGTCCAATTCTTGACCTGATTTTAATCAGGGATATGGGACACTAGAATGTGGAGAGTAGATGCTGTCCTTTGGATCGTTCCATGAGCCTCTGGCCTAAAGAGTGAGCTCTAAAAGCCCCAAACAAGTCTATGCATGTGCTCATGTTTTCATCCCCATGTTGTGTGTTGTTTTTGTAATTTTTTTATTGATTTAAGAGAGGAAGAGAGAGAAAAATAGAAACATCAGTGATGAGAGAGGATCACTGCTCAGCTGCCTCCTGCATGCTCCACACTGGGGACCAAGCCTGCAACCCTGACATGCGCTCTTTCCTGGAATCGAACCTAAGACCCTTCAGTTCACAGGCCGATGCTCTATCCACTAAGCCAAACTGGCTAGCACTGCATGTTGTGCTTTTGTCCCACTAAGTAACTGATTCATCTAATCCCTCTGGTTCTATCAGAAGGGATGTATTGATTCTGCCTGTGAGTGACTCTCAGAGTGGACTCCCTGGATAATAGGGACTGGCAATTTATGGCTTCTTCTATTTAACCCCACAGTGAAGGGAGCAACCTGACCCCTGCTCATCACTACAATGACTTTCGGTTCAAGACCTACGCACCTGTTGCTTTCCGCTACTTTCGAGAGTTATTTGGTATCCGGCCTGATGATTACTTGGTAAGCTTCTGGATCTCATGACCCTGTGACTCCTATATCAGAGCAATACTCCCAAAGGAAGGCCCCCTCTCTCCATAGCCTTACTCTAGTTTTCTTTTGGAACAGAATTGCATCTGCAGTTGATTTCTGGTTGGGAAGGTCCTGGTATTTCTGAACTTCTTGTTCTCTTCTCTCTGGGGCTCAGTATTCCCTCTGCAGTGAGCCGCTGATTGAACTCTGCAACTCCGGGGCTAGTGGTTCCCTCTTCTACGTGTCCAGTGATGACGAATTCATCATTAAAACAGTCCAGCATAAGGAGGCGGAGTTTCTGCAGAAGCTGCTTCCAGGATACTACATGGTGAGGGGAAGAGGAGCACTGGCTACCTGTGTTGCCCTCTTTACTCCTGGACAAGGCTGGGGGGGCTGTCTTCTGTGGGGCAAAATAATGTCAGTGCTTTTAAATATGTATTATTGATTTCAGAAAAGAAGGGAGAAAGAGAGAAACATCAAAGATGAGAGAATCATTAACTGGCTGCCTCCTGCATGCCCCACATTGGGGATCAAGCTCTCAACCCCGGCATGTGCCCTGACCCGGAATGAAACTGTGACCTTCTGGTTCATAGATTGACATTCACCACTGAGTCATGCCAGCCAGGCTGTCCTATTTTAAGTGTTATTTGGCTTAGACTGACCTACTAAAGGCAAGATTTAACAATGGCCCTGGACATGTAGCTCTCAGTTGCTTGGAGTGTCATATTGATATGCCAAGGTTGACGGTTTTATCCCCAATCAGAGCACATACAAGAATCAACCAGTGGTCCCACCTGGGGTACAAAAAAAAAAAAAAAAAGCCAGTGAATGCATAAATAACTGGGACAAACTGTAACAACAAATCTCTCTATCTCTCTCTCAAAATAAATAAATAAAACAATGTTTAAATTTTATTTAAAAGGGTGCAGTGATGATTTTGTTTCTATTCTTAGCTCAGCTCCTGCATTGGAGAATGGGGTTGCTTACTTTCCTTGACAATACTCTATCTGACCTTACTCTCACTGACTGCTCTTGGGGGTTCTGGAAAAATTAGGAGGCTCTCCTTTGCCTCCCATCATACACAAGAATATACTGTACCAAGGGTTAAGAGTTAAGGCTTTTTCAGTGCTGTCTTAAACCTCTCTAAGGGAGTATACTCATCATACATTCAGTATTCTAACTGGTTACTATATTGGAGAGTCTATGGCTCAGCTTGGTGATCCCATCATTAGATGCATTGGGAAATTTCAAATGAATATGGTATATGGTGTGTGGTTATGGGCAGGCAGACTGTACTTGAATCCCAAGTAATAGAGGAATGAAGGTGGATGGTAGCTTTTGCCCTTGAATTTCACTGAAAATCGACTAAGTTCTTCTCCTCTTTTTATTTTCATGCCCTTAGAACCTAAACCAGAACCCTCGGACTTTGCTGCCTAAATTCTATGGACTGTACTGTGTGCAGGCAGGTGGTAAGAATATTCGAATTGTGGTAATGAATAACCTCTTACCACGGTCCGTCAAGATGCATATCAAATACGACCTCAAGGGCTCAACCTATAAGCGGCGGGCTTCCCAAAAAGAGCGAGAGAAACCTCTCCCCACCCTTAAAGACCTGGACTTCTTACAAGACATCCCTGATGGTCTCTTTTTGGATGCTGATATGTACAATGCTCTCTGTAAGACCCTGCAGCGTGACTGTTTGGTGAGTTGTCAGATTCCCTTCTCACAGACACCAAAAATCTCAATCACTAAAACAGCTTGGTTGTCCTTAGGCTTCAAATCTGTGGGGAGATTTGACTGTTCCTTCACTTCATATTTCCCAGGCTTCATTTAAAATAATTTCTATACTAGATCATTGTTAAGCTTTTACATTTTTACTTCTTCTCTGTGTATCCTCCCCCACCTGGCTTTATTTCCTTCTCTACCTACCCTGGGCTTCATAATCATACAGTCTTATTTTCATACCAGCACCATCATTCCTCAGATCTTGGTCCTGCCTGCCAAATCTAAACTTATATCTTGGAAGCTGGCTACTATCACACAACTGTGTGTACTGGCATCTCTCTAGATGTATGATATCCATCTCCACGTGGGCCTTCAGTTTCCCTCATCAGTCCATTTTCTGTTTCAGCAGAGAGTTCAGATAATTGGCACTGTCTTCAAACCACCTTTTAAAACTATGTATTTTTAGTAAACGGCTAAAACTATGTATTTTTAGTAAACGGCTAAAACTATGTATTTTTATTGATTTTAGAGAGGAAATGAAGGGGGGAGAGATAGAAGCATCAATGATGAGAGAGAATCATTGATTGGCTGCCTCCTGCACGTCCCCTACTGGGGATCTAGCCTGGAACCAGGAATCAAACCATGAGATCCTGGTTCATAGGTCGATGCTCAACCACTGAACCACATCAGCCGGACTAAACCACTTTTTTTGTAATTTAAAACAAATAAAAGTTAAATTTATTGGGATAATAGTTAATAATAGTATATAAATTTCAAATGTATAACTTTATAATACAACATCTGTATAGTCTATTACGTGCTTGCTACCTGAAGTCTAGTTTCCTTCTGTCACCGTGTATCTGATCCCCTTTCCCTTCTTTGCTCTCCCCCCCAACCCCTTTTCCTGCTGGTAACTGCCCTTCTGTATTTATGAGTTCGTTTTTATTTCTTTGTATGTTTATTTTGTCAAACCACTTTTTAACTTGCATCCCCCAGCCTTGTTTCTCAACAAACAACCTCAACTTTCTATTCCATCCCATCCCTTTGCCTGCCCCATCACTAATTTATAAACCATCCTTAATCTCCTTTCTTAACTAACGTGATGGCTTATTCCAAGCCAACCCCTTTTGTCCCCTAGATCCATTTCCTCCCATTTCTTTAAGATCATGCTTCATAACTTACTTTCTTTTCCACCTTTGGCTTCAGCTTCTACTGACTATTTTCTTTCTATACACAAACAAGCTTACCTCTTCTATCTTAGAGTTAGGAGGATATTTTTCAATGTCTGCATTTAATGATGGTTATATTTCTTCTTTCTCTTTCTCTTTTCCTATTTCTACCTCAACTCACTGTATCCTGGCTTTTGTTCTCATCACTTCATTTGAACCACTCTCCCCATTGACTATAGAAATGCCAAATAGAAAGGACTTCTAGGTCCTTTGTTGAATTTTCTGAAGCATTTGACAGTTAACTATTTCCCCCTTTTTTTAACGTATCCTCTTTTGGTGACATCTTTCCCTATTGATTTTTCTACATCTCTGGTAGTTTTTTCTCGAACTGACTTTGCTTATTCTGCATCTATTTCAGGATAATGCCGATTTTAGTTTGACTCCTTTGGTTGTAAAGACTAGGAACATAGTGAAATAATTATTGTTTTTTTTTTCAAACTATACATAAGAGTCAGTCCTGTTCTCATCATCCCTTAGTCCATTCACCTACCTAAGTGGTTGAAGTACAGCACCAAAGTGAGCTCCTGGGCTGGTGGGATTAAACCCTTTTTCACCCTGTTCCGGGTGAGGGAAGAGAGGTGAGAACTACAGGATATGATCCAAGCTCCTTAATGAGACATATCAGACCTGTCATTGTCTTACCCCTGCCAGCCTCTCTAATCTGACTCACCTCGCCTTTGTATTTTATGTTTTAGAAATACCAGGTTATACCTCCCTGTACATAACATGCTGTTTCATGCCTCCAGGCCTTGCAATATTCTTTCCTTTATGTACTTAGACTTATTTTCCCTGTAATTTATCTTTCATGACCCTGTGTATGTATTATTTCCTGACCTGTAGACTGCTCTTCAATTATGTAAGCACTTCCATTGTATACATCAGACTGTATCGTATTTATTTTCACTTTTTGTTTCTCTTCCTAGATTATAATATTCTGGAGAACAGAAACTCTCTTAACTATCGTTGTATTCCCCATAAGTAAGCATAGTGCCTATAGATGGTAGGTATTCAGTAAATATTGAACTGAATTGAAGCTGATTGTATTAGGTCCTGCAACAGATCTGCTCTTTCACAAAGTATACTTTTATCAGACCCTCCTTGTGGATTCTTTACAGAACAAATATGTATTTCTTATTCTCTTGAGAATATAATGATGTTTTTGTGAAGAGAAAAAAGGAAAGAACAAAGAGTGTCTTGTGAGCTAGGCAGTTGCCTATTTTGTGTTTACTCAAATCAAAGAAAGCTGAGGGGATACAAATGAAGAGCAACCAAGAGGAGGTTGATATGCTTTTCTCCAAGGACTAGGATAAGAAAAGGATAATTCTATGGTTAGCCCTAGAGGTTCACTATCAAGAATAATCAGAAAAGCTGTGAGGTCCTGAAAAAACTTCTCATGCCACCCAAGGCTCAGATCATGTTATTTCCTTCCATTAGGTGCTGCAGAGTTTCAAGATAATGGACTATAGCCTCCTGATGTCAATTCATAACATAGATCACGCACAACGAGAAACCTCATGCCATGAAACACTATACTCAATTGATACACGCAAACCAGCTCCCCAAAAGGCTCTCTATTCCACAGCCATGGAATCTATCCAGGGCGAGGCTCGACGAGGCGGCACCATGGAGACTGAAGACCAGTGAGTGGGCTCAGGGTCATCAGGAAAGGAGAGCATAGGCTAATATCATTTCTTCTTCAGAAAGGGACACAGCTTCTGTGAAGGAGTAGCCTTGATTTAGCAGTTAAGCCAGCATTAATGCTTACAGACTATAGAATGAGCTTTCTGTTTTTAATTTTTTAAAATATTTTTTTATTGATTTCAGAGAGGAAGGGAGAGGGAGAGAGAGATAGAAACTTCAGTGATGAGAGAATCACTGGTTGGCTGCCTCCTGCACATCTCCAACTGTGGATCCAGCCTGCAACCCGGGCATATGCCCTTGACTGAGAATCCAACCTGGACCCTTCAATCTGCAGGCCATTGCTCTATACACTGAGCCAAACCAGCTAGGGCTTTTTCTTTCTTTCTTTCTTTTTTTCTTTTTTAATTTATTTTAGCCCTGGCCCGTGGCTCAGTTGATTAACTGTTGTCCTATGCACCAAGAGGTCACTGGTTCAATTCCTGGTCAGGGCACATGCCTGAGTTGAAGTCTTCATCACCTGTAGGGGGTATACAGGAGGCAGCCAATAAGTGTTTCTCTCTCTCTCCCTTCCTCCCTCCCTCTCCCGTCTTCTCTAAAATCAATAAAAACATATTTTTAAATCTATCAATTTAAAAAAAAAAAGGAGAGAAAGACATCAGTTGTTCAATTTATTCATGTATTCAATGTTTGATTCTTATATGTGCCCTACCAGGGATTATGCTTGGCATGTTGGGATTATGCTTTAACCAACTGAGCTAGCCAGGGCCTAGAATAAGCTTTCTTAAGAATCTATAAGGAAAGGATGGTATCTTAAATTTGGGGTTTGTAGTACACTTGGGAAAGAAAGCTATTCAAAATTAAAAGACTTCTTTTTTAAAAGTTCATTCAGCTTCTTAGACATGTCTGCAAATGATAACAGAATTTCATAAAAAGCATTTTATTACAGACTTATTTCTATCTATCTTATCATAATGTATCTATCAAGGATGTATAGTTACTGAAGGGACAAGAAAATTTTTTTTAAAATATATTTTATTGATTTTTTACAGAAAGGAAGAGAGAGATAGAGAGTTAGAAACATTGATGAGAGAGAAACCTCGACCAGCTGCCTCCTGCACACCTCCCACTGGGGACGTGCCCACAACTCAGGTACATGTCTTTGACTAGAATCGAACACGGGACCCTTCAGTCTGCAGGCTAACACTCTATCCACTGAGCCAAACCAGTTAGGGCACAAGAGATGTTTTTTAGTTGGTTTTGGTTTTGCAGTATCTAATAAAAGAGAAACATGCAAATTGACTATATCTCTGCTACAGCCACGCCCACCAGCCAATCAGGATTGGATATGCAAATTAACCCAACTAAGATGGTGGCAGCCATGGAGCTGGAGCAAGCAGGAGGCTTGGGTTGCCCCCAGCAATGGGGGAAGCCAAGCTTTCCGCCTGCCCTGGCCAGCCCTAAACTCCACTCAAAGTTACAAAGTTTCAATTACAGAAGATAAATAAATCCCAGATACCTGCTTCCAGCCACCAGGGGCAACCCAGGCTTCCAGCTGGACCAAGGCTACAAGTGGGTGTGGCCAGCCTGAAAATGGCCCTCAGCCCTCACCCAGGCTGGCCAGGAACCCCAGCGGGACCCCCCCACACCCTGAAGGGGCGGTGGCCAGTTTGCAAACAGCCATCAGCCCCTCACCCAGGCTGGCCAGGTACCCTAGTGGGGACTTCCATCCTGAATGGGGTGTGGCCAGCCTAAAAACAGTCATCAGCCCCTCACCAAGGCTGGCCACACTCCCATGGGGTGAGGGTTCTCTCTGGGGGGCTTGGCCAGCCTGCAAACAGCCATCAGCTCCTCACCGAGGCTGCCCAGGCATCCCAGAAGGACCCCCACCCTGATCCAGGTCACCCTTCAGGGCAAACCAGCTGACCCCCACCAATGCACCAGGCCTCTATCCTATATAATAAAAGGGTATAATGCAAATTTACTCTAACAGCAGAACGACTGGGAATGACCGGTCCCTATGACTCACACTGACCACCAGGGGGCAGATGCTCAATGCAGGAGCTGCCCCCGGTGGTCAGTGCGCTTCTACAGGGGGAGCTCTGCTCAGCCACAACCCAGGCTGATGGCTGCTAGCACAGCACAGCAGTGATGGTGGGAGCCTCTCCTGCCTCCTTAGCAGCACTAAGGATGTCCGACTGCACTTTAGGCCTGCTCCCCGCTGGCAAGTGCACATCCCCTGGGGAGTGGGCCTAAGCCAGCAGATGGACATCCCCCAAGTGGTCCAGACTACAAGAGGGCACAGGCTGGCCTGAGGGACCCTCCCCTCCCCCCGAGTGCACAAATTTTTGTGCACCAGGCCTCTAGTCCTTTATTATGACAAGAAGAGTGTCTTAGAGGCATAGATTTAACTATGAAAGTACTGATGGAAGGAGTTTAGAGTTAATTTGGTAAATATTCCCAAAATTGCTGAGTAGGTGATTTTAGATTCTCTCTTTGGTGGAATTGGAGTGGGAGAATCAGGCTAGCAAGATTTGGAGAGGATGAGGTTATAATACATATTCCAGAGTGGTTGGGTCAGAGGAAGTCTCGTACTCTTTTCCAGTTTATGGAAGATGGGACAGTTATGTTTAGTTTCCTGCTAGCCAAAAGATTGTCTTTCTCTTTTCCTTTTGTCTTCCTCAGTATGGGTGGCATCCCTGCCCGGAATAATAAAGGGGAAAGGCTGCTGCTTTATATCGGAATCATTGACATTCTGCAGTCTTACAGGTGAGAAACATAAAAATTTCGAATTAGGGGGCAAAGTGGATGCAGATAACCCCTCATTTCTCTTGAAGATAGATTTGTCACTAAACTCTTCCTGATACAGGAGTATAATCTGGCTGCTTATCTCATTAGGTGTCAAGCAGTGATTTCTTTTCTTTTCTTTTTTTTACATATATTTTATTGATTTCTTACAGAGAGGAAGGGAGAAGGGTAGAGATTTAGAAACATCGATGAGAGAGAAACATCGATCAGCTGCCTCCTGCACACCCCGTACTGGGGATGTGCCAGCAACCAAGGTACATGCCCTTGACCGGAATTGAACCTGGGACCTTTCAGTCCACAGGCCGATGCTCTATCCACTGAGCCAAATTGGTTAGGGCAGTGATTTATTTTCTTGATCTTTGCTTGTCTTTTGGCTTCTTTACCCCACCACCTTCCCAAACATAACATGCACCTCTGTGGAAAGCTGAGTCAGTTCTGGGAAGCACCAGGGTAAATTATACCATTTGTCTGACTCTGAAAAACCTATGAGGTGAGTCATATTCCACATTGGGTTACAGCAGGAAACATGTTCCCCTTTTCCATGGAGGAATAACAAGAGGTCACTGTGTTCTGTGAAAACTAGTAATTGGTCCATGGAACTAAGAGCTAGTGAAGTGATTGTGAGGGAAGCACTAGAAATATAGGGTGTCCAAAAATGTATATGTACACATATTTTGAATAATTATTAAAGGCAGTGTTTATTAAAGTACATTTCCTTTTCAAAGTTAAACTATCAGCTGTTAAAGTGTACATACATTTTTTGGGACACCCTGTACAAGACCCCAATTTTGTTCCTATAAGGTTTCAGGTACTAAAAAGGACTGGACAGTGCTTGGCTTACAGCTTCAGAATATTATCCAATTTTAACTCCTCTCTCAGAGACTTGCCCATCTATTCTTCTAGCTGTTCTTTTACAATAAATATTCATGTCCCTGACTTGCCAGAGACATATTAATTACCCTTTCTCTTGGGATAATTGACCTACCTAGAAACATCTTTGAGCTCCATACTGAATAAGTACTACCGTGTCTATTCTTTGGAAAGCCAGTATATTAGTGGGAGTGCGTCCCCAGCCTCTGTCTTTTTAAGTTTTTCTATTACCAATGACTCTAACTCCCTAAAATAAAAAAGTATAAGGTTATGTATACATAATACTCGTTTTCTTTGGCAGGTTTGTTAAGAAGTTGGAGCACTCTTGGAAAGCTCTGGTACATGATGGGGTGAGTAGCAATTAGCTGGAGGCTTTCCTTCTGCCTCCCTCACTTCTGCTTCGCCCCATCAGTTTCTTATTATCTCATTTATTTGTGGATTTTACCCTTCTACTAGGGTCTCGGCCTAGGGAAAGTGGCCCTTGGACTAGGGGTTCTTTTTCTGGACCTCCTCCGTCCCTTAACTCTACAGCCATCTCTTCTGCTCTGCAGGACACCGTATCGGTGCATCGCCCAGGCTTCTACGCTGAACGGTTCCAGCGCTTCATGTGCAACACAGTGTTCAAGAAGATCCCCTGTAAGTGGCTTCTACCAGATGAACCCCCATGGGCTCCCTTCAAGAGATGAGGGGCAGGACACCTCTGTCAGGGAACTGCCACAGCCAGAGGTCTCTCCTGCTCTACCCACATTCCATGATAGCTGCTGCCTGTCTTTATGTCAGTCACTCTGTCTGTTCCAGTCGTTTTCAAGTTGCTCGCTGCTTTCCCCCTGGCTCTCCCTACATGTGTCATTGAGGTGAGGGGCATTTTTTGGGAAATTGGTGGGATTTCAAAAAATATGTAGTGTTGGTATAGGATCCATGTGACAGGCCGAGATAGGAGAGTCAGACTTTTATGGACAGAAGTAGTCAGGGATATTACCAGTGTCCTATTTTCTATTTATAAATTCAATGCCAAGGAGTTCTCAAACTGGGTTCAAATAGTTGGAGAAGCATTTACTGATGTCACTTGGTGTGTGTTCTTATTTTCTTCCCTCAAGTATTTTGATAGGGAAGTACCAATGTTCTTCTTTCCAAACCTTTCATGCTGCTGCCACTGGTAAATTCCAGCTCCTCCTTCCCATCTCCTCATCACAGGCATCCCTTAGTGAGTCAGAGGACCTAGTCTGCCACACAGTCTTAAGAAATATGGGAAAATCCTTTTACAGTCTTTTCAAAGGGATGTATAAACAAGTGTGTAAAGTGTTGTCATAGTGCCATGTGCATAAGTACTTCAAGGATATAGAGTGAAAGGGTCATCTTTGTCAGCTTTAACTGAAGGAATCTTAAAGAACGGTGTTACGGAATAGAGCAGCGGTCGCCAGCCTTTTGGACCCATGGATCACCAGTGGTCCATGGACCACCTGTTAGCAACCGCTGCTCCAAAGGTTTCCGTAAACCAGCAGTTGCCAATCTTTTGGACCTCACGGACCACTAGAGGTCCATGGACCATGGTTTGGCGACCACTGGAATAGAGAACATCTCATCAGGTGGAAGCTAAGCCGTTGAGGTCGCTTGTAGGAGCGGGTGAGAGATGTATGTGTCTCCTTTTTCTAGGTTTCCCTCTTGTTTCCAAAGTGAAGTGAACTGAGATGCCCCTTACTCTAAAAAGTAGTTCGTAGAGCCCGTCTTTGTTGATATTAACCCTTCTTCCTGCTTTGCAGAAAACAACTTTATGCTTGTGTTGGGGGTGCTAGCAGTTTGTACCTGTGTCTTGGTGATGGTTTCTGAGGGGGGTGCTAAGTAGGCTCTCTCTTTCCCTTTTGAAGTGAAGCCCTCTCCTTCCAAAAAGTTTCGGTCTGGCTCATCTTTCTCTCGGCGAGGAGGCCCCAGCGGCAACTCCTGCATTACTTACCAGCCATCCGTCTCTGGGGAACACAAGGCACAAGTGACAACAAAGGCGGAAGTGGAGCCAGGTCAGCGCCAGGGCTGGGGCTCCCATGTGATTGGGCACTCCTTCCCTTCCTTCTGAGTCCTTATTTGCTTAGGACCTTTGCTTCCTATTCCTGTCCAGGAAAAGCCAAGTTGCTACATAATTTTCCCTGTGTTTCTCCCACCCCATTTTTTCTTTTTATTTATTTATTGATTTTCTTCCCCTTTCTTTTTTCCAGGCGTCCACTTCGGTCGTCCTGATGTTTTACCTCAGACTCCACCTTTGGAGAAAATCAGTGAGGTCTCAACTATTCCTGACCCCTGTTTTTCACCTGTAGTTGGAGAGACTTTGCAAATGTTATCTACAAGGTTGGTTCCTTGGCCCCTTTCTCTGTAATCTTCTCTCTCTCTCTGTTCAGGTCCTTAGGAGCTTCCGTAACTGTTTTTTCCAGAGATCATTGTCTTCTGCTCTTCACTAGACTTTCAGGTTCACCTTCCTTAGTGTTCATCTTTAGGGTTTGGAACGTGTGCCAACATCTCTGTACTTACGTGGGTGGGGAAAGCTGGTGTACAGACTTTTCTGATAATCAGTAAAAATACCCCAGCGAGCCCTGCATCTCCTGGTGAGATAAGTGAGTTCTCCGCGTAAGATGGAAGGTTAGAGAGATTCTTGGACAGTGAACAATCTTTCAGAATAATCCAGTGTAAAGATTGTCTTTCAGTTTTGTTACGTGGTATGTTAATTATCTGTTACAACATAATAAATGTCCTGGCTTCTCTTTGTTTAATAATCCTTCCCAAAATTTAGTGGCTTAAAATTTTAAAAATGTATGTTACAGTTTCTGGGGGTCTGGAATTTAGGTGCAGCTTAGCTGTGTCCTCTGGCTGAAGGTCTTTCATGAGGTGGTGGTCAACCTGTTGGCTAGGGCTAGGTCTCTTCTGAAGACTCATTTCCCAGTTCATTTATATGGTTTTGGGCAGGATTCAGTTCTTTGTGGGTTGCTGGACTGAGAGCATTAGTTCCTTGCTGGCTTTTGGCTAGGACCTCCCTCAGTTCTTTGCCACATGGGCTTCTCCATAGGACAACTCAGATATCTGGCTTCCCTCAGAGTGCATGCGCCTAAGTAGAAGCCACATTCTTTCTGTCACCTAATCTCAGAATTGACATCCTACTACCTGTACTCCATTCTGTTCACTAAATCTGACCCATACTCGAAGAAAGGATAACACAGGGGTGTGAATACCAGGAAGGCAGGATTCACTGGGAGGATTCTTAAGAGTCACCTATTACAGTCCACCCTCTGATCTCTAGTGACTCACATCCTTCCCTGTGCAAAAATCATTCCCCCTCCTGGTCTCCAAAAATGCCATCCTATTATAGCATCAGCTCAAAGTCCAGAATTTTGTTACCCAAATTCGCTCCATGTTTGAATGAGCTTCCAGTTATTGCTCCTTGAGTGCTGGTCCTCCCAATCTGTGGACCTGTGAAATGAAGAGACGAGCTATCTTCTCACCACCCGCCCACTGTACAGTGGTGAGACAGATGTTAGATGACCCCTATACACATTGCTGTACAAAAAGATTTCGAATTTGAGGCATAGAGGAACCGCTGATCCATAGCTACCTAAAATACAGCAAATATTGTAGTTTATCAGGTCTCAAAGCATGGGAATAATTCTCCATGACTCTCGGCTTTATCTTTTGGACTCTTGGTTTTGCCTCCTGAATCTTCCTAAACACTAGACTGTGTTTGCAGCTGAATAGTTTTCTCAGCCTCCTTCTTGCCAGTAGAATTTGGGGGATCCAGTGGTCCTTTTTCATTTTGCATTGCTTTTGTTCTTTTCATTCTAAGCTGTGATGTTTCTACTGATGATTCTCTCAAAGATTTGGTGGGCTTCCTGTGAAGGTCATTTGGGTTTACTCCATTGGACAAAAACCTCAACTCCAAGTACCTTCTTTTATATGTATATACAGATTTCCAAGAGAAATGGGGGGGGGGGGGGAGACAGACATCAGTGATAAAGAGAAAAAATCATTGATCAGCTGCCTCCTGCATGCCCCAACCTGGGTATGTGCCCTGACTGGGAATTGAACCATGACCTCCTGGTTCATAGGTTGACGCTCAACCACTAAGCCTTACCAGCCAGGTAAGCCCTTTGCTTCTTAGAGATCCTGTTGTTGAGAGGATCTGTAAGGTGCATACCCTTAATCTTTTTGAATGTTTTGAATCATTTTAATTTATGACTGAGCATCAACTTTGATTTTTCTGTGGCCTTAAAAAAACATTTTGCAGCCCTAGCTGGTGTGGCTCATTTGGTTGGAGTGTCCTTTGCACTTCAGGGATCACAGGTTTGATTTCCGGTCAGGGCACATACCTGGTTGGGACCTGTATCGAAGGCAACCAATCAATGTTGTTTTTTTTCTCTCTCTCTCTCCCTTTCCTTCCTCCTCTCTCTCTGAAGTCAATAAAAACATATCATTGGGTGAGGATTCAAAATAAATTAATTTTTTAAATTATTTTATAGTCCATACCCATGGCCTCAACTTTAGACCACTTTTCCCTGATACTGGATTTTAGCCTTGGATTTAGTATTAATCTGAAGCAATTTCTTTTCTTATTTTAATTCTCACTGGAGGTTATTTTTCCCTTTTTTTTTTTTTTTTTTTTTTTAGAGACAGTAGAAGGGAGAAAGGGAAAGGGGGAGAGAGAGACAGATATCGATCAATTGTTTGTCTTCTCCATGCTCCTCATGCGACCAAGGGCTGGGGAATTGAACCTTTAACCCTTCCATGTTCAGCTGACACTGTAACCACTGATCACACCGTGCAGGGCAGTAGATGCTTCTTAATTTTAGCAGTGTTTGCTATCTAGAGAGGCTCAGACTTGTCAAATCCTGGCTTCTCTTTGTTTAATAATCCTTCCCTTAAGTTATTGTTATTCTCTCATATTTTACTATAAGGATTAGGAAGAAATCCGGCCCTGGTCAGTGTTTTCCAGTGGTTAGTTAGCCCGCACATGGAAGGGTCTCAGGTTTGATTCCCGGTCGAAAGCATGTACCTGGGTTGCAGGTTTGATTCCCTGCCCCAGTTGGGGCTCAAGGCTCGTGTCTCCAATCCATGTCTCCCTTCTTCCCTCCCTCCCTTCCACTGTCTCTAAAAAGCTATGGAAAAATTCCTCCAGTGAGGATTAAAAAGAAAAAAGAGAAATAGAAATCCGGTAGCACTATGCTTTAGAAATCTCCATAACAAGATCATCCAGTATTAGGCACATATTCTACTTTACATATAAGTGCAGATGACATTGTTGCTAAACTTTGTTCCACTATATTATAAGGTTTCCCTTTAATTTTCTAATACGAGTTTCTTTCCTCACTTTCCTTTTAGCTCTCACTGGCAACCCACTTAAAGTCCACAATTCTATAGTATATTTAGGGCACTTTTAAACTTTCACTAAAACTCTTCTTGAAGCTCACTTCCTTCTTCCAAAGCCACTTCCACATTTTAGATTTTTCTTACAGCAGCACTTCATTTCTAGTTATATTATTATCTATTGTTTATGACAAATTACACGAAAACTTAGCAGCTAAAAACAACAAACATTTATTGTCTCATATTTTATGTAGCCTACGAATCTAGATGTGGCTTGGGTGTCTTTGGCTTAAGGTCTCTCAGAACGTTACTATCAAAGCTATTAGCCAGGGCAGTGGTCTCATCTGAAGGCTTACCCAGGGGAGGATCAGTTTTCAAGCTTATGTAGTTGTTTGCAGAATTCAGTTTCTTAGCACATGGTCCTCTTCATAGGACAGCTCACTGCATGGCAACTGGTTTTCCCAAGAGCAAACAAGTAAGAGAGCATGTACCCAAAAGGAAGCTATAGACTTTTTGTGACGTAACTTTTGAATTGGCATCCTATCACCTGTGCTAGATTCTGTTCACTAGGAGAAAATCACTAAATTCAGCTCACACGCAAGAGAAGAGAATTACACAATGGAATGAATCGGGTAGCAATGATCTTTGGGTGCCTACCATACCTAAGGATTGAAGACAGAAGAAGAGGATATTAGGAAATATTTTATAGTTTCCAGAAACTAAATAGTTAAAGTAATGTTTCTAAATCTAGTAGCTTCTTAGCCTTTTCTTTCTGAATGCTGAATTGATTCTGAAGTGAAATATGAGAATAGACTTGAGGACAGTTTTTTTTTCTTTTTTATCTTCTAATTCCTCTCCTCTCTACCTCTTTTTTCCCCCCTCCTGTTAGTTCAACCCTCTTGGAAAAGCTTGAAATTGAAGAGTCAGAGTTCACCCACGTAAGTGTCTGGGATGTGGGGGAGGTAAGGGGTATAAAGAGGATGTCCTGATAGAGTGTGGAGCAAGATGTTAATTGGCAAAGTTAGAAGGACTGGGTGCCCCCTAAATCTTCATTTTTAAAATTTTATTTTTGGTACCCTGTACTTGGAAATGGAGATTGAAATAGAAGAAAATTTATTAACTCTGCCAGGCAGGTTGAAATTAGCTTGAGTTCCTTTCCTTCCTCATTTCATACTCCTCATTCTTAACTTGACACCCTTTCTCTTTTCAGTGAGCAGAAAACCTCAGAAGACCTGGAACCAGATTCTGTCTCTGTGATCTCTCAAGATGTCAGCCATTGTCCCAGGAATGCTGAGTCGTCTTCTTGGTCATCAAAAAAGGAGTATAATGGAGGCTAGGGTAGCTCTCCAACTCCTTTCTGAAGAACTCCTTCCCCTTCCTCATGAATGGGCATTATTGCCTTAGACAATTGAGGAACCAGCTTCCTCTCTACTCCCGAGTTGGGTAGCACGAGTTTTTAGCTGGCCAACTTGGGCTTCTACAATTGAATTGTTTTCAAACACCCATTCTTCCTGCTGCAAGTGGGGCTGCTGACTTGGTGGTTTCTTCCCTCTCATCTACCTTTCACCAGGAGCTGGACTCTCAATTTCCTCAGGACAGACTGGCTGGCACATTATCCCTACCATAGCTCTTTCTCTCTGAAAGGAGACCCCAGTAAGCTTTGTAAAGGTTTTTGGGGGAGTGAAAATGTTTAACCACCCTCCAACCTCCTTTTTTCCTTAAAAAGGAAAAGAAAAAATAATTCACAGCACACAATTTTAAGCCAGACAGTTCAGATCAAAGCTCCAGAAGTATTGGAGAGATGCCTATTCATAGGGTTCCTTCTGGAGAGCCTTGGTGTTTGAGAAACAGAAGAGTTGATTGCTCTGCCTGGAGCAGCTCCTCTTTAACTCCTCCTCTCTTGATGAATTTCTTAAGGCTAAAGGAATGGAGAGAGTGGGATTAGGGTAATCTTTACCCCTTTTGTTAAAACAGTGGGGCAGTCGTGGGCTAGGAGATAGGGCTCTTCTTAGGCATGATCCTACTCACTGCCAGGCCATAATGATTATTACTGTTTTGTAATTTGAAATGTATTCTGATTGTTTTTTCTAAATATGAAGACATCAAATGAATTTTAGATCCTTCTCCAAAGGAGATTTTTTCCTTATTCTTCCCACCTTTTCTAACAGTGTTATGCTGTTTGCGGGGCCGAGGTAGAGAGAGGGGCACCTGTGTCTGTTTAATGGCGCCCATATCCATGAAGCTAGAGAATCTCTTAAACTCATGGGAGCCAGCAGATTCTTGCCTCGGTGAAGCCACTGCTGTGCCACGTGGCCTGCCCCTCTCTTCATGCAGAAAAGTTGGGATGGGGACTGTATAATCCCCCTCCTCCCCATCTCCAAGAGTTGTAGTTCTCTGTCTGGTCCTCCTACTCCTGTGAGGAGAAGGGGCCTGGCATCTCAGGCAGATTGTTGAAATCCCAGACTATCCTCTTCACCCCACCCCATCTTGATGGTAGGTTAGCCCACACCCCGAGTAACTGTCTATATTAGACACCCTCAGCCAGATTCTGGCTGCCTGTCTTTGCTGCCATGTTCTTTTTTTACAAGAAGGAAAGAAAGAATTCTTGCTGGTTTTTTTCATAATTTACTATTTATGATGTATTTAAGTGTTTTATTCAGGACAAAGTTCTGTAGGGGGTGGGAGGGAGTATTCGAGGGAGGCTGGGTCTTAGGGAAGGGAATGGGGAATGAACATTTTTATGAAGTGTCACTATTTGCCTCTACTTTGTATTGTTCAGAAATGGCAAATGCAATATATAAATGATAACTATCTGGCTTTAATGTATTAAACTTTCATCAGTTATTTAGATCTCTTGTTTCTTCTTGGTTCTTTTTCATATACCATCTGCTCAAAACTTGAGCCCCCCACGCAAGCTCAAGTTCTGTTCATGTTGCCTTGAACAAATGCTGCATCCTTTCCAACCTCAGTCTGACTCAGGCTGAGAGAAATGGCTTCATTCCCTTCCAGCCACCCCCTTCATCTTTTTAAAAAATATATATATATTGATTTCAGAGAGGAAGGGAGAAGGAAAGAAACGTCAATAATGGGAATCATTGATTGGCTGCCTCCTGCACACCCCCACTGGGGATCGAACCCACAACCCAGGCATGTGCCTTGACTGGAATTGAACCTGAGACTCTTCAGTCCATAGGCCAATGCTCTATCCACTGAGCCAGACCAGTGAGGGCCCCCTTCATCTTAACTTAAACTTGACAAGGAAAAGCTGTGAATGAATATGAAGGGAATCACTGTAGGTCTGTCACCTTTTTGCAACCCACTTTAACTGAGGGAACTGGGAATCCAAAGCTCAAAATTTTCCTCAGGTTTCGGAGGAAATAGGGTCACTGGGGAAAGCCAGCTTGAGATGGTTTGGTCCTGGGATTCCTTCCCTTTCCCTGGACATGGCCCTAGAGCAGCAATTTTCAACCTTTTTCATCTCCTGACACATAAGTTAATTACTAAAATTCTGTGGCATATCAAAAATATATCCTACTTTTGCTGATCTGACAAAAATTAGGTATAATTTTGATTGATTTACACACAAAAAAAATATTTACCCTTGTTACTCCAAAGTGACTTTTTAAAAAAAATGTGCTTATACTTACTTATATGTAAGCAGGGTTTCTGGTACCAAGAACTGACCAATCAGACACAGCCTTATGTGACATGACCAATATGATGCAACTCTTATTACATGGCTGATTTTATATATATATAGTTCAAGACGGCATTCACACTGGGTGACTATTGTGTTGGCTGTAGTCTTTTTTTTTTTTTTAATCTGACAGTCTAAGGGAAAAGAGGTCTTGGTCCTGACTAGTCAGGTAAGAGAGGAAGGGAGAGAAAAACATCAATGATAACAGAATCCTTGACTGGCTGCCTCTTACATGCCCCCTACTGGGGACTGAGCCGGCAACCTCAGCATGTGCCCTTGCCTGGAATCGAACCCAGGATCCTTCAGTCTGCAGGCCAACGCTCTATCCACTGAGCCAAACCAGCTAGGACTATTGCATGTTTTTAAAAGTCTTTTGTTGTTAATCTTCAAAGGGTATTTTTCCATCAGCTTTTTTTGTTTTGTTTTTTTTAGAGAGTGGAAAGGAGGTGGGGTGGAGTGGAGAGAGAACATCGATGTGAGAAAGAGACATCAATTGTTGCCTCCCATATGGGCCCCCATTGGGTCCTGGGAACCTGCAACCTAGATACATGCCCTTGACTGGGAATCAACCCATGACCCTTCAGTGGTGCTCTAACCACCACGCAACACCTGCCAGGGCATGTTTTAAAAATTCTTGCAGCACATCAGTTGAAAAAAAACACTGCCTTAGGTTTGTCAGTCTTAGAAAAACATGAAGTCTGCTTCCCTCACCTCTGTTTTCCCATTGTGTTTAAGTTTGTTTTAAAAATTTTTTATTGATTTCAGAGAGAAAGGCAGAGGGAGAGAAAGAAACATCAATGATGAGAGAATCATTGATTGGCTGCCCCCTGCACGCCCCACTCGCCTGTAACCTGGTAATTCAACTGTGACCTGGTTCATAGGTTGACGCTCAACCACAGCCATGTTGGCCGGCCAGGCTCTCTTACTGTAATGGGAACAGACAAAAAGGGGGAGTGTTCATTCCAGGGCATATGGTGGCGTAGTTTTAGAGAAAATCAAGTTAATTAAATATTGGTCCTTTTCATACCACAATCTATGTTCTCATTCTACAAATATTTATGCAGCTATTGAGCAATGCGTGGGCAGTTGGAAGTCAAAAGTAATTGACCTTCAAGAGTTGACAGTGTCCAGGAGGAGCACACACACACACACACATACACAAAACATGTTAGGTAAGATCGCATTAAGGGTTCCAGTCCTCTGAATGATACAGGGCATAAAGGTGGGAGAAAGTTAGAGGTTACTGTGAGTTAGAAGTGTTGGGAAAGTTTCACTGGAACACAAGGGCCTGGAGGTATGAGAATGGTTTGTTTTGCTTATTTTTTAAAATATATTTTATTGATTTTTTACAAAGAGGAAAGGGAGAGGGATAGAAAGTAAGAAACATGGATGAGAGAGAAACACCGATCAGCTGCCTCCTGCACACTCCCCACCGGGGATGTGCCCGCAACCAAGGTACATGTCCTTGACAGGAATCGAACCTTGGACTCTTGAGTCCACAGGCCAACACTCTATCCACTGAGCCAAACCGGTTAGGGCGACAATGGTTTGTTTTAGAGAACAAGGTAGAGCACATGGTGCCTGCAACTCCAGCATATGCCCTGATAGGTAGGAATTAAATCATGACCTCCTGGTTCATAGGTCAAGGCTCAACCATTGAGCCACATTGGCGAGGCTTATCTATGTTTAGTATGCAAAAAGAGTTCAGATTACTGTCAGTCAGCTCGGGATCCCAAACTCAATGACCTGCTGTGCCTGTGAGGCTGGGCAGTGGGATTCTTGGAATCTAAGCCCCAGACTGAGCCTTCCTTTAAGCTGGATAAGGAGAAAACTTTCCCTAATAGGAATTAAATCCAAACGTATTTTAGGCACAAATGGTCTTTCTGCTACCCTTGCCATTCCCTCCTCATCATGTTCATGCAACTGGTGAGTGCAGAAGGAACCCTCTTATGGTCAGCGTGTGCCTCTAGTGGTGAGCAGCAGCTACTACTAATTCTATAGCTGTCTACTGCAATCTATTCAGATTCAAGCAGGGCCTACTAATTAAAACGTCTACTACTAAAAGGGAAATCATGGTCTAATGTTTTACTCTTAAACATGTCAATCTCAGCTATTCTGAAAATTATTCATCAGAGTAGTCTCAGAGAGGAAGGAAGAGGGAGAGATAGAAACATCAATGATGAGAGGGAATCATTGATTGACTGCCTCCTGAATGCCCCCCTGCTGAGGATTGAGCCCACAACCGGGTCATGTGTCCCTGATCAGAATAAAACTTGGGACCCTTCAGTCCACAGGCCAATGCTTTATCCAGTGAGCTAAACGGGCTAGGGCTCCTTCATTTTTTAAGTAAAAGATTTGCCAGTTAAAATAGATTCCAAATTAAACTTTTTATTCTTTAGTTTTTCAAGGACACAAAAAAGCAGGTCAGTATCTCCTATAATTTTTTTATTTATTTTTAAATACATTTTTGTTGACTTCAGAGAGGAAGGGAGAGGGAGAGAGAGAGAGAAACAAACATCAATGATGAGAGATAATCCTACACGCTTCACACTGGGGATCGATCAAACCCACAACCCAGGCATGTGCCCTTGACCAAAATCTAACCTGGGACTCTTCAGTACACAGGCCAACACTTTGTCCATTGAGCCAAACTGCTAGGGCTGTAAGATTATTTTTATTATGGAAATTTCCAAATCAAAAGTAGAGTAGTATGATGAACTACCATGTACTCACCATCCAACTTCCATCAATATCAGTATAAGACCAATCTGTCTCGTCTATACTTTCTATCTACCCGTCCCCAACTTTCTCTCTGCAACTCCAAAGAATTAAGTTAAAAATAAATCCCAGACATCTACCTTTTCATTCATAAATATTTCAACATATAACTCAAAAGATAAGGACTTTTAAATATAAAAGTCCTTTATTGATTTCAGAGATGAAGGAGAGAGAGAGCAATACCCATGATGAAAGAGAATCATTGATCAGCTGCCTCCTGCAGGCCGGGCATGTGCCAGAATCGAACCAGGGACCCTTCAGTCTGCAGGCTGACGCTCTATCCACTGAGCCAAACCAGGCAGGATGAGATAAGGACTTTTTAAAAACATAACTATAACATTTTTTTTATATAACATTCTTACACCTTAAAATATTAACAATTCATTAACAAAAACATCCAGTCAGTGGTCAAAGTTAGCCAGTGGTCTTACAAATGAATTTTTTATAAATACAGTCATGTGCCACATAACATTTTTAGTCAATGACAGACTGCATAAATAAAGGTGGCCCCATGGGATGGATTATAATGGAGCTAAAATTCCTATTGCCTAGTGACATCATAGCCATCATAATGTCACTCACACAATGAATTACTCACATGTTTGTGGTGATGCTAGTATAAACAAACCTGCACTGTCAGTTGGGTAAAAGTATAGCACATACAATTATGTATATTCCATAATATTTGATAGCGATAAATAGCTGTTACTGGCTTATGTACTTAGTATACTACACTTTTAATTGTTATTTTAGAGTGTGCTCTACTTATTCAAAAAAGTTTGAGATAGCCCTGGCTTGTGTTGCTCCGTGGTTAGAGCATCAGCCCAAGCACTGAAAAGTTGCAGGTGTGTTCCCCAGCCCCGGTAGGCTATGTGAGGGAGGCAATCAATCAATCTCTCTCACACACATTGCTCTTTCTTTCCCCACTCCCCCACTCCCTTCCACTCTCTTTTAAAAAAATTAATGGGAAAATATCCTCGGGTGAAGATTAACAACAAAAAGTTTGCTAAAAAAAAAAAAAGTTTGCTAATAAAACAGTATTCTGTGTTATGCTAGCAGCAGCCTCATACATCTCCTGTTTACTGAGTCTTTTGATTGCACCATTTTTTCTTATGCTTGATTTAATCTCATGTTGTTTTGGACAGAAACATGCTTAGAAACAATTCTGGTGTCTTACTTAATAATCCCTTCCCTTACATCTTCCATCAAACCCATTGGAAAATTCTATCAGTTTTGTATCTCACAATATACTCAAAATCCAACTACATGTCACCATTTTCACATCTAGTTACCCCCTTGGAATAAGCCACCATCATATCATCAGATTATTGTAGTCTCCTAACTGATCCGTCTCCTTCGGTAATCTTTTCTCAATGCAGCAGCCAGAGCTGTCCTGTTAAACATTAAGTCAGAGTCTATCAATGCTCTGCTGAAAACTTCTCAACAGCTCCTTATCTCAGAGTCCTTGATCCATGAGGCTGTACACGAGCTTGCCTCTGAACTCCCTATGTTTTCAGGTTTTAGCTATTCTCCTGCCTCTCCCTCTCCTCCAGCCTCTACTGGTCTCCTTGCGCTTAAAGTACATCAGGGCACTTGCACTTGTGCTTTCCTCCAGGTGCCCTTCAGGTTTCTAATGTAAGGCTCCCTAATATCCTATTTATATGTTTAGAACCACCCTTTATTTTTTCTTTGTAGTGCTTACCCTTATGTTACTATATTTACTTATTGGTTTATTGTCTGTCTTTCCCCAAAGAATGTAAGCTCCATAAGGGCAGGACTTCGTTTTGCTCCCTTCCAAATGCCCAGAATAGTGCTTGATCCACAGGTAAACAAATTCATTGCTGCTGTTGTTTTTTGTTGTTGTTGTTGTTGGTTCTTTTCATTATAGAGCTTTTGTTTTTCTGAAATATGATCCTATTAGATTTCAGTTTTTACGTGTTATTGCAACTTGCACATCGCTATTTGAAAAGCTTCTGACATAGTTCTAACAGAGTGTCTTTTCTATTGGAAGAGAGTATTACAGAAGTGGGCAAAAGTAGGTTTACAGTTGTGTGGAAAATAATATAATAATCCTACATAACAAAAGACTAATATGCAAACAGGCTGAATGGCTGACCCATCGGTAGCTATGATGTGCACTGACCACCAGGGGGCAGATGCTCAATGCAGGGGGAGCACTGCTCAGCCAGAAGCCCTCAGGCGGGCTTACCTCTCCCACCTCCCTGGCAGCTGGACATCCCTGAGGGCTCCTGGGCTGAGAGGGTGCAGGCCAGGCTGAGGGAAACAGTGGAAGCTGAAAATAAGTGATCCCACCACTTTTTTTAAAATGACAGGCGCTGGAGCCTACACATCCACGAGCACTTCCACGGGTTCCCCACAGCTTCTCTTAGATGCCCCAGGAGGGAACGCCACCGGAGAACTCCATCGGCGGCGAGTAGTAACATATTTTGTGTCGCTTCAGCCACTCCGCCTCCCTCGCACCCCTTTTGTCTTGGCGGCGCCTACAACTCCCAGAACGCGGCGCGGGGCGGCGGCGGCACCAGCCGGCCCAGCCCAGGCCTGGGATTGGCGATGGGAGCTGGGCCAATCGGAGGAGTCGGTGTTACGAGGTCCCGAGACCCGGTCCGGGAGGGAGGAAGGTGGCAAGATGGTGTTGGAAAGCACTATGGTTTGGTGAGTAACAACTTAGGGGTCTCGTGCGGGGCGGGGCTGGGGCGGGGCGCGCGGAGGCCGGGTGGGTGCGGGGGGCGCGGGGGGCGGGTGGGGGGCGAGACGCGGCCGGGGGCCGGGGGCCGGGAGGGCAGGAGCTCATCGACTCCCTGAGTCATCCCGGGCCCCGGAACGGAGCACGGGCCCGGGTGCCCTCTGCTAACCCGCACCCCGCGGAGAGCCACTGACCGGCCGGTCCCTGCTGCCTTCCCCGGCCCGGCGTCGTCTTCCCTAGACCAGCCCTGGTCTGTCCTTGGTCAGAGTCCTGCTTCTCGCCTCCTGCCCTGCTCTCCCCTCGCCACAGCAGATGGGGCAGGGGTGGGAGGTGCCGTCCCCGCCCGGCACGCGTCGGTGCTGTGGCCTTCCCGTGTCTTAGAGGTGCTGGGTGCAGTGCTCTTGCCTGGAAGGCGTCCGCGGATGACCCCACTTCAGCCTGGCAGCGCGTTCCAGCGGCGGGTGCTCAGCCTCAGCAATGCCGAAGGACTTGCCCCCAGCCACGCGGCTAGCTGAGTGATGCAGCCGGGGTTTAAAGGGGAGCCAGTCCCAGGCTTGGGCCGAGTCTGTACTGAGTTGGAGTAGAAGCCGAGGACACACTTTTGCAAGGTTTCAAGAGTTCCTTCTACTTACACTCTTGAGCACAGACTGTAATGCAGACTGAGTCCATAAACACACACACATCGTCAGTTGGATGAAACAGGGCTTTCTCTTGGGGGAGAGGATGGCATTGCCAGATAAAATATAGGATGCCACCCTAGCTGGTTTGGCTCACCGGATAGAGCGTCAGCCTGTGGACTGAAGGGTCCCAGGTTCGATCCAGGTCAAGGGCATGTACCTTGGTTGCAGGCACATCCCCAGTAGGAGGTGTGCAGGAGGCTGTCTCTCTCTCATCATGTTTCTAACTCACTATCCCTCTCCCTGCTTCTCTGTAAACAAATCAAGAAAATATATTTAAAAAAATATATAGGATGCCCAGTGAAATTTGCATTTCAGATCAGTAACACTTTTCAATATTAAAAAAAAAAAAGTGGATGTAAGTATGTCCGAAATATTGCGTGGGACATACTTATACCAAAAAGTTATTTGCTGTTGATCTGAAATTCAGATTTAACTGGGAGTTGTGTCTTTTTCTGTTTGTTAAACCTGGCAGCCTCTGGGAGAGAGCATGTGCAAAGGGGACAGGATTTGGAATCCCAAAACCTGTGCGTGTTTCTTGTTATTTACAAGCTGCGTGTTCGTGAGAATGTAGTAAATCTGTCTGTAAAATGGGGATAGTAGAGCACAGTTAGGTAAAATGTGAGTGATGGTTTTCTGTAAGAAGTATAGCACTGGTGCTTGAGTCCTTAAGAAAGAGGGGCCCTGAAGGGACTTAGATAAATGGTGGGAAGAAGAGGGGGGAAGGGCATAAAGCTGCTGAGACGCAAGTTAGAAACACCGATGAGAAAGAAACATCCATCAGCTGCCTCCTGCACACCCCCTATTGGGGATGTGCCCACAACCAAGGTACATGCCCTTGACCGGAATTGAACCTGGGACCTTTCAGTGTGCAGGCCGACGCTCTATCCACTGAGCCAGACTAGTTAGGGCTTGTTTTTAATTTTATTGATTTCAGAGAGGAAGAGGGTGAGAGAGATAGAAACATCAGTGATGAGAATCATTGATCAGCTGCCTCCTGCACACCCCACACTGGGGATGGAGCCTACAACCCAGGCATATGATCCTCCTGGGAATCGAACCGTGATCTGCTGGTTCGTAGGTGGATGCTCAGCCACTGAGCCACTCCAGCCGGGCGACTGTTAGAGTCCTAGGAATTGGTTCTGTTCTGGGGCTTGTATAACTGCTTCCCTTGCCTTCTTTTGGTCTCTGGGAAGCTGGAGCCTGTGGTCATATGATGTGGACTCTGGTAGATTATGAAAAGTTGTGGGGATAGGAGAGGTAAGACTCCAAATTCATGAAGCCTCATTTTTGCAGTTCAGTCCAGGAGTCATGCATTTAATCAGATGACTATACTGTACTTTCCTGCACTCAGTGCTGCCAAGTGTGTTATTTTATACATATTTTCAAGTTGCCTTCTTCATTTCTTACCATTAAAACGGAAGACTCCCATTTTAATGGCAGACTTAGAATATTCATCCTTGACGATATTTAATAACACTTAACGTGCACCTTATAAAAAGATGGTTGTGATATATCAGTAGATTGCAACCTTTGATGCCTATCAAAATCACTTGTGGAGTAGAGATTTAAATTTTTTTTCTTTCTTTGGTCATTTTGAGTCGGTAAGTTTGAGTTCGGACCGGGTCATCTATATATTAAAAGAAAGAGATGGAGGTGATTTTGAGTTCCTCAAAGACTGAGAGCTACTCTTAGACCCCACAATTCCTCTCACAGGTCCCTGAAACTGGAGAGGATGCCTGGGATCCTATACAATATCTTTTCTCTCCTTCACTCCTAATCGATAGCGTGGACAACAGCGAGTACATGCGGAATGGCGACTTCTTACCCACCCGGCTGCAGGCCCAACAGGACGCTGTCAACATAGTGTGTCACTCCAAGACCCGCAGCAACCCCGAGAACAACGTGGGCCTCATCACATTGGCCAAGTAGGTGGGACAGAGGAGGTTTGGCAGGTGGGTGGGGGTTTCCCACACGTCACCCGCTGTGGTATCCAGGTGGCTGCCCTTTAGTAGATTTTGTGAGGCTTTTTTTTGCCCATCACCTTCCTAGACTACCTTCTTCACTGTTTAGTGTGAATATAAATAGTAACTTGGTTTTAATATTAACCTGAATGTAATACAGTTATAAAGCCCAGTCTCCTGGGGTAAAATTTCAGTGTTTTTAAAGTCCATGAAAAGTGAGTTGGGGTCCGAGCCCTGTTATGTCCAAAGTGATTTGCCTTAGGAATTGATAATCTGCCAATGAGTAACCACTCATCCCAGTATGCATATTGTTGGCGGGAAAATGAGTCTGGAAATGGAGACGGTGGAAGAAAATCATAGTAGCATCCAGCATTTGTGGAGGGGTCTCAGCCCTGCCAGCAAGATAGCATGAGAGAAGTAAGGGGGAAGCACTGGAAGGGAGAGAGCAGGGTTTTACAAAATCAGCCACGTATTTTCTGTGCTTCACATCTGCTGAGCACTGGATCTCCCCCCGTTTGATGGAGGTATAATTGATATGTACCACTGTATATGGTTAAGGTATACCACATAATGACTTGGTAAATGTATATATAGTTCATCCTTGAACAATATGGATTTGAACTCCCTGGGTCTACTTAGATACAGATTTTTACATTTTTTATATGTATTTTATTGATTTTTTACAGAGAGGAAGGGAGAGGGATAGAGAGTTAGAAACATCGATGAGAGAGAAACATCGATCAGCTGCCTCCTGCACACTTTCTACTGGGGATGTGCCACAACCAAGGTACATGCCCTTGACTGGAATCAAACCCGGGACCCTTGAGTCCACAGGCTGATGCTCTATCCACTGAGCCAAACCAATTAGGGCTAGATACAGATTTAAAAAAAATAAATATACAGTTGGCTCTTCGTATCCCCAGAATTTTTATCCACTGACTCAGCCAGTTGTGGATCAAAACCAGTATTTTTTATATTGGTTGGAGAGCCAACTGTATGCACTGTTCTACACTATTTTTTAACAAAAATTTTTTAATTTTATTGATTTTTTTACAGAGAGGAAGGGAGAGAGATAAAGAGTTAGAAACATCGATGAGAGAGAAACATTGATCAGCTGCCTCCTGCACACCCCCTACTGGGGATGTGCCTGCAACCAAGGTACATGCCCTTGACTGGAATCGAACCCGGGACCTTTCAGTCTGCAGGCCAATGCTCTATCCACTGAGCCAAACCTGTTAGGGCATTTTCAAAAAAAAAAAAAAAAAAAAAAAAAAAAAAAAAAAAAAAAAAAAAAAAAAAAATATATATATATATATATATATATATATATATATATATATATATATATATATTTTATTGATTTCAGAGAGGAAGAGAGAATGAGAGAGAGAGAGAGAAACATCAGTGATGAGAGGGAATCATTGATCAGCTGCCTCCTGCACGTCCCCCACTGGGGATCGAGCCCCCATCCTGAGCATGTGCCTTTGACCAGAATCGAACCCGGGACTCTTCACTCTGCAGGCTGACACTCTATCCACTGAGCCAAATTGGCTAGGGCTTCTATGCTATTTTTTACCAGGGACTTGAGCATTTGCAGATACTGGTATCTATGGGGTGTCCTGGAACTAATCCCCCATGGATACTTGGAGATTAGTTACGTTTTGGGGGAGTCAGAAGTTATTCATGGATTTTTCACTGTGCCCCTCATTGTTGAAGGGTTAACTGTATTGTAAATGATTACTACAATAAGATAACATCCACATCTCATATAATTATAACTTGTTATTCCTTGCATTGACAGCTTTTAGACGTTAAAGTAGAGATTACAGTTATTGTCAAGTCCTCCAAAGAAAAAATGAATCAAACATAGATTAGAGATATTGTTTTGACCTGAAACCATGGACATGCTTTCCCCATACCCCAGTGACTGTGAAGTACTGACCACACTCACTCCTGACACCGGCCGCATCCTGTCCAAGCTTCACACCGTCCAACCCAAGGGCAAGATCACCTTCTGCACCGGCATCCGAGTGGCCCATGTGAGTCCTGGATCCCTTCGATGGTTCCTCCTTGCTCTGAGGTTCTGCCGCCGTCAATCATTTCTCCCCTGGAATCTTGAGCCAGAACCAGAGCAAGGGAAGAGAGATGGCCTAGAGATGGGCTTAGGAAGGATATGGTGGGATGAATCACAAGAATGGGAGAGTAAAGGAAAGGGGTTAGACCGTGTGTGAGATGATGGTAGACCTGAGGTACGTGGGAACCATGAGAAAACAACAACCGAGTGACGGAGGAAAGAGCTCGGTGGTTGCTCAGGCTGACTGAGCACTTCCTCTTCCTTTACAAGTTGGCTTTGAAGCACCGACAGGGCAAGAATCACAAGATGCGCATCATTGCCTTTGTGGGGAGCCCCGTGGAGGACAATGAGAAAGATGTGAGTCCGAGTGGCAGCTGGGGGATGTATTTGGTGGAAAGGATTTGGAATGGGTCTTTCAACCTTAGGCGAGCCCGGCAGAGGCAGTGGGTCCGCCGCTTTGGGGAAAGGTGGATGTGCAGAATTTAGTGTTTCTCCTGGGACCTTAGGGAGGTCAGCAGAGTTCTGTGTGCCTTGGTGATGTGTGTCACTTGCCCTCGTGGTGTCGGATGGATTTCCTCACGTGTCTCCCCTTCTTCCCAGCTGGTGAAATTGGCAAAACGCCTCAAGAAGGAGAAAGTAAATGTTGACATTATCAATTTTGGGGAAGAGGTGAGTAAGGACTAGTTGGGGGGCATTGACTTGACTTGGCTATAGCCTGAGAAGAGTCCTTACCCAGAGGTGCCTGTGCTGTGGAGAGTAGCTGCAGACGAGGACGGAGATGGTAGAGGATGGGGAGCGAGCGGGCAGCAAGGAGAGTCTCCGTGCTCATTCCTCCAGGAAGTGAACACGGAGAAGCTGACAGCCTTTGTGAATACGTTGAACGGCAAAGATGGAACCGGCTCTCATCTGGTGACAGTGCCTCCTGGGCCCAGCCTCGCTGATGCCCTCATCAGTTCTCCGATTCTGGCTGGTGAAGGCGGTGCCATGCTGGGTCTTGGTGCCAGTGACTTTGAATTTGGAGTGGATCCCAGTGCTGATCCTGAGCTGGCGCTGGTGAGCAAACTTTGACCTCAGGGAGAGCCCAAGGGTCCTCCTTGGTTCTCTGCTGACACATAGCTCCCGAGGGGCCAACAGCCCTCAGCACCCTTCTCCTTTTCCCAGACCCCCTTTCTGTCCCTCTGCTGCAGAATTGTGTCTGACCTCTAAGGGCAACAGTGTCAGGCTCTTGTTCACTTCTGATCAAACCCCAAGCTTCTCCCAAGTCCTTTTCCCCCGCTTTCCCGTCGCCTCTCTAGCTTTTCCATATGTATAAACCGGAAGGTGCCCCTTGGGCTCCTTTGCCACCCTCAGCTGACTTCCCCACGAGGAGGGAGGGTGGGAGAACATCTGACCTTGCCGTGTCCCCGCCAGGCCCTGCGTGTTTCTATGGAAGAGCAGCGCCAGCGGCAGGAGGAGGAGGCCCGTCGGGCAGCTGCAGCCTCCGCTGCTGAGGCTGGGATTGCTCCGACTGGGACTGAAGGTGAAAGAGGTGGAATCTGAAGTCCCGGGACTGCGGGGTGCTGCATGGGAGTGGGGGGCTGAGGGAGTGCTTTAGGGCTGGGTCTGGGTGCCATATGGCACCAGTGCCATCCTGCCACTGTCTTCCTTTCCCAGACTCAGACGACGCCCTGCTGAAAATGACCATCGGCCAGCAGGAGTTCAGCCGCACCGGGCTCCCTGACCTGAGCAGCATGACGGAGGAGGAGCAGATCGCTTATGCCATGCAGATGTCCCTGCAGGGCGCAGGTGAGCCAGGCCTGGGCGGTAGTTTTCGGATGGAGAGGTTGGGGTGGGGAATGGACCTGAACAGACTGGCCTCTGTCCCTCAGAGTTTGGCCAGGCAGAGTCATCTGACATTGATGCCAGTTCAGCCATGGACACGTCGGAGCCCGCCAAGGTGAGCTCATCCGGCGTAACACCCCCCGTGCTCGGATCCTCTTTTTGGGCTCATAGATGAGCTCCTTGCGGAGCACTCGGAAGCAGACACGTGGATAAACATTTCTTGTGTGTAGACCTTGCTAAGGCATGCGAGTGGTCGGGATTGGAGAAGGGTCCTAGGGCTCTGTAATCTTCCTCCCCTGCTGGTGGGAGCAGGCTGCACAGTCTCTAGGATGTCATCTTCCCAAGAGAGTGAAAAGCAGGTCTAGGAAGAACAAAAAGGAGGCATGGGTGTGTGATAGCAGGAAACCTGAAAGTGGTTGTGTGTTTGTACCCTTCGAGCTCAGGAAGCACAGCTCTCAGCTTTCTCCTCTGTTTGGCCGGTGGCACGTGTTTGCGTTCATACTATACAGATACTGGGTGTTTTCCTGAATCTTCCCACCTTCAGCCAGAGGTGTCCCCCACCCCCAGACTGTGGAGGGAGGCGCACAGGCAGCAGTGTGTTCCCTGCCACCCCCGCCCCATGCTGACAACTGCCCTTTTTCAGGAGGAGGATGACTACGATGTGATGCAGGACCCTGAGTTCCTGCAGAGCGTCCTGGAGAACCTTCCAGGCGTGGACCCCAACAATGAGGCCATTCGAAATGCCATGGGTTCCCTGGCCTCCCAGGCCACCAAGGATGGCAAGAAGGAAAAGAAGGAGGAGGACAAGAAATGAGACTGGAGGAAGGGCAGCTGAGTTTGCTCGGGGACTGCACAGGGTGGGTGGGCTATGGGGCTAGATATGTTAACCAGTACAACCCGAATAAAGCTTGGCAACTTTTTTTTTTTTTTTTGCTGCTTCAAATAGTGGCTCTCTGAGTGTGAGGGAGGAGGATATGGCATGAAGGAGCGCGTTCCCTGTTGAGTTCTCGGTGCCTTCAATATGGGGTCTCTCAATCCTGACTAGCTCCCTTCCCATCTCCGTCCTCGACTGTCTCCTCACATTTCTCCTGCCCTGGGACTGTTTTACTTAAACTAAGAGAAGCTTTGCTGAGAGTCGCTGTGTTGAGCACTAGGGCCACAGAGGTGAACAGAAAACAGTACTGGCCTTTGGGGACTCTGAGTCAAGGGCAGGGCTGGCACATAAATGAGCGATTAGACAAGTGTGCAAGGCACTCGAGTCAGCGAGAAGAAAGGGCCAAACTTCAGCCCCTGGGAAGGCTCCTGGAGGTAACATTTGAGTCCTCTAATGGTGAAACGATTTTCATCCTTGAGGAACAGAGGGGGACGTTTCCAGTAAGTGCTGATGGTGTGGAGGCACTTTGAGGAATTGAGTAGCACAGGACTGGTTGGGCGAGTGGCAGCAGACGGATGGCGAAGTAGGCAGCAGTCAGCACCAAAGGTCCGCGGTCCTTCAGGCCTGACTTTCACGGAGGGGTCTGGGGAGCCTTGGAGCACCAAATACAGAGGGAAGTTTTTTGTATGGGATGGAATTCAGAATTCACATTTCCCACCCCCCTTTATTTTATGAAAGAGGTAAATAATATTCGACGCATGAAATATTTATGTATAAGTCATGACACTAAAAACAAACTGAACGTATCGGAAGCCACTCAAATTTAAGAGCTAGAGTATTTCCTTGCCGCATATCTATGCCTTTTGTTTTTTTAAATCCTCACACAAGGATATGCTTATTGATTTTGGAGAGGGAAGGAAGAGAGACACAGATGTGAGAGAGAACATCGATTGGTTGCCTTCCATACATGCCCAGACAGGGAATTAAATCTGCAACCTTTTGATACATACTACATTTTGGTATATTCTTTGACACTACAGCCAACTGAGCCGCACTGGCCAGGGCCCTCTGCCTTTTTTTTTTTTTTTAATATATTTTTTATTGATTTTTAGAGAGGAAGGAATAGGGAGCAAGAGAGAGAAACATCAGTGATGAGAGAGAATCATTGATGGGCTGCCTCCTGCACGCCCCACACTGGGGATTGAGCCCACAAACCGGGCAAGTGCCCTGACTGCAAATCGAACTGTGAGCTGGTTCATAGGTCAGTACTCAACCACTGTGCCATGCCAGCTGGGCCCTTATGCTGTCTTAACCCACCTCTCCACATCCTCCTCAAAGATAACTATTAGCCTGAATTTTTATTTTTTCCTTTCAGTTTTCTCATGTACACATAGTTTCCTGACCAGAATATGTTCAGTTTTGCTTGTTTTTGAGCTTTATTAAAAATACTTTTATTTTTATATATTTTTTAAATATATTTTATTGATTTTTTTTTACAGACTGGAAGGGAGAGGGATAGAGAGGTAGAAACATCAATGAGAGAGAAACATTGATCAGTTGCCTCCTGCATATCTCCTACTGGGGATGTGCCCGCAACCAAGGTACATGCCCTTGACCGGAATTGAACCTGGGACCTTTCAGTCCACAGGCCGACACTCTATCCACTGAGCCAAACCGGTTAGGGCTAAAAAACACTTTCATACTGTGGGACTTTTAACAACTGTTTCGTGTTTCATCAAAGTTGTTTCATTTTTCATGGTTGTATAGTATCACATTCTGAATAGACTGCTGTCTTTATTTTCCTATTGATGGACATTTGCGTTGCTGCCAGTTATTTTTCTGTTATCAACAGGGTTACAGTGGGTTTTTTACATCTGTCCTGATGCACCTGTGCACGAGTTTCTTCAGGGCCCTTCACAGGGTGATGCCAAATTGTTCCTGAGTGGTTGTGTGAACTGCCCTCCTGCAGTGTAAGAATTCCTGTTATTGTTTCCAGACCGTAATGTTGGTAGGACTTACTTTTTGCTAGTGAGGATAGAAGAACTCATTGTGGTCTTACTCTGTATTTCCTTGATTACTAATGAGATTGAGCTTGATCATCTTTTCATATATTTCTAAATAAGTCTTTGTATTTCCATTTTTTGTGAAACGTCTCCATATTTTTCTGTCCCATTTTCCTTTTGGGTTATCTATATATTGATGTTCTGAAGGAGTGCTTTATTCTTGGCACTAAATCATTATTGGTTATATATGTTGCAAATATGTTCTCCCTATCTATGAATTGTCCTTTCACTTTTTAAAAAAACATTTTTAATTGATTTTTTTTGTTTGTTTTTTTAGAGAGAGGAAGGGGGAAAGAGAGAGAGAAAGCAACATAGATGTGAGAAACATCCATTGGCTGCCTCCTGCATGCACCCGACTAGGGATCAAACCCAAAACTTGGGTGTGTGCACTGGTCAGGGATTGAACCCACCACCTTTTGGTATACAGGACAATGCTCCAACCAACTGATCCACATCGGCCAGGGCGTCTTTCCACTTTTTAAAGGTTGTCCTTTATTTACTTATTTGATTTATTTTATTGTTAATCCTCACCAGTGGATATTTTTTCCATTGCTTTTCAGAAAGAGAGTGGGAGGGATGTAGGGAGAGAAAGAGATTGATTGGTTGCCTCCTGCACATGCCCCCAAGGGAGCCAGGGATGGAACCTACAACCCAGGTATGTGTCCTTGACTGGGAATTGAACCCAAGACCCTTTGGTATATGGGCTGGTGCTCTGACCACTGAACACACTCACCAATGCATTCATTGGTTGCTTCTTTTTTTATTTTATTTTTAAAAAAATATATTTTAATGATTTTTTTACAGAGAGGAAGGGAGAGGGATACAGAGCTAGAAACATCGATCAGCTGCCTCCTGCACACCTCCTATTGGGGATGTGCCCACAACCAAGGTACATGCCCTTGACGGGAATCAAACCTGGGACCTTTCAGTCCACAGGCCAACGCTCTATCCACTGAGCCAAACCGGTTAGGGCTCATTGGTTGCTGCTTATGTGCCCTGACCAGGGAACAAACCCACCACCTTGGTGTGTCAGGGTGACACTCTAGCTGACTGAGGTGCCCTGCCAGGGCATCCTAGTGTTCTTATCACTTAGGAAAAGGGTTTTAGGATTTCTGTGCCAGGAACTAGGGACAGAGACCAATATTTATTGTTTCTATTATCTCTCACTTTCACATAGAAAATTATTATTCCATCCAAAATCGATTTTTGTGTGCATTGAGATTCAGATCTAATTTTAATTTTTAAATATGGAAAACCATTTGTTATAGCACTGTTTATTGAGAAATCTCATCTTTTCCCAGTGATCTGAGCTGTTCTGCCTGGGCCAAGATTCCGTGAATTTCTTTTCCAGTATCCCCAAGTCAGACCTTAAAGCCTGAATGTAAACACGGTTCCACAAAATTAAGCTAGAACACTTACTTTGTGCTTCCATTATGTGGATGAGTTCCATTTTGACACTATATTTGTGTCTAAATTTAGAGTGAGACTAATCAAATATTACTTGAAAGAAGCAGCCCTTCTAGGGCTCAGAAACCTTTTTTAGCTGTTGGTTATAAAAGGATTGGTCACTTCAGCTTTCCTGGGCCTGGGTGTGGTTCCCCAAGCAAAATTATGTTCTGGCAGAGCCTGCCCATCAAGTAATGACAGGACCTGTGTCCCAGTCCTCTGGTCCTCTGCATGCCAACTGGGTGACTTCAGTGTTCAAGGGGATGACTCAGCCACTGCCGTGGCCTCATCCAATTTACAGATCATCATCACAGTTCATTCTCTTCTACTTGCAACTACACCCTGGATCCTGTCCTACTGAAGCCAAATACTCACTTGGTCCATAAACCCCTATCCTTAGCTCTCCCTGTACTTTGCGGCAGTACTATGAAGAAACGTGTGTATAGTCATGCGCCATATAATGATGTTTTTGTCAATGACAGACCACATATGCCGTAGCAGTCCCATAAGATTGTCAAGGAGCTGGAAAACTCCAAATGCCTAGTGACATCATAGCCTCTGATGTTGTAGGCATTGTCATGTAGTGCAACGACTTACATGTTTGTGGTGATGCTGGTGTAAACAACCTTACTGTGCTACCAGTCATATAAAAGCATATCACTTAATTAAGTAAAGTACTTGATAACCATAATAAACAACTATTACTGGTTTAGGTATTTAAATGTTCTTCCAAGATAAATTTAATAAGTACACTACACTGTACTTTTGTTATTTTAGAATGAATTCTATTTATAAAAAAGAGTTTGCGCCCTAGCTGCTTTGGTTCAGTGGATAGAGCATTGTCCTGTGGACTGAAGAGTCCCGGGTTTTGATTTTGATCAGGGGCACATGCCCAGGTTGCAGGCTTGATCCCCAGTGGGATTGAGCAGCCGATCGATGATTCTCATCATTGATTTTTCTCTCTCCCTCTCCCTCTCTGAAATCAATAAAAATATATCTTTTTAAAAACCTTTCAATGTTAAAAAAATTTTTTTTGCTGTAAAACTGTGCCATATTACACCAGCAGCAGCCTCATACATCTCATGGTTACCATGCCTCTTGGCTGCATCCTTTTCTCTTGTGCATAATTTGATTTTGTCTTGTCTTGTGCAGTAAAATGCTATACAAGCTTAAGCCTAGGAGCAATAGCCAATACCATGTAGTCTAGGTGTGTGGGAAGCTATGCCATCGAGGTGTGCGTAAGTGCACTGTGATGTTCGCACGATGACAGAGTTGCCTAACAGTGCATTTCTCAGCACACATCCCCGTCATTAAGCAGCACATAGCTGCTCTTTGGGCAGTTCCACTTTAGGAATTTAAATAATCAGAGAAGTGGCCAAGACTTATGTACAGGGTGTCGGGAAAACTGGAAACAACCTAATATAAAACAATTATGTCACATTAATATGGAAAAGTATACTCAATAAATTTATTTTGGAATCATATCATCATATTGATTATATGATTATAATTTTAGCAAATGCTTATATAATATAAATGTGCCAGGGACTGTTATAAATTCTTTACATGTTTTTTTTAAGTTTTTTTTTATTATTCTTTCTTTGAACAACAAACTGCCATGTTTTTCAGATCTTCTTTACATGTTTTAAATTATTTAGTTTTCACAACAACCCTGTAGCTTTATTAGTCTTATTTCATAAATTATAAGGAGATATAGTTTATAAGGAAACTGAAACCCAGAGACTCTAGGTAACTTACTCTATGATGATGGTTCTGAAGGTGTGGTCCATGAACCCCTAAGCGTCCCAAGACCCTTTCAGGAGGGTTGTAAGGTCAAAACCATTTTTATATAATACTGTATTATTTGCCTCTTGTGCTATGTTGGCACTTGCACTGACACCAAAGAACTGTTGGTGGTTTTGCACAAATCCAAGGCAAAGGTTGACTTTTTTTTTTAAGTGCATCAGGTGCTGTTTCCTTTTTTTTTAAATATACTTTTATTGATTTTAGAGAGGAAGGGAGAGGGAGAGACATAAACATTAATGAGAGAGAATCATTGATTGACTGCCTCCAGCATGCCCTCTACTGGGGATTGAGCCTGAAATCGGGGCATGTGCCCTTGATTGGAATCTAACACAGTCTGTAGGCCGATGCTCTATCCACTGAGCCAAACTGGCTAGGGCAAAGATTAACATTTTAATTCCCCATCAGGGCACATGCTTGGGTTGTGGGCCTGATCCCTGGTAGGAAGCAGCCAATCTGTTTTTACTCTCACATTGATGTTCCTCTCTCCCTTTCTCTAAAAAAAAAAAAAAAATCAGTCAGCCCTAGCTGGTGTGGCTCAGTGGACAGTGTCAGCCTGCATACTGAAGGGTCCTGGGTTCTATTCCAGTCAAGGGCACATGCCCGGGTTTCGGGCTCTATCCCCAGTGCGGGGCGGGAGGGTATGTGCAGGAGGCAGCCAATCAATAAAAGTATATTTTATAAAATCAGTAAAGCAAGAATATACCCAATCATGTGGTGTTCGTCCATTTAGAGTTTCTTTACTAATCTGTGGTTGGAATGAGGGGCGACCATATTTATTTCAGTTAGATCCATCAGGAGCTTACTTTGCCTGGAAAGCCACAGCGATGGGAAAGAACTATGTGAATGAAAAAACTTTTCTTGAGAAAAGATATAATGAAGATCTAGAACCTGAAGATGCCATTCATACAGCCACATTGACCCTAAAGGAAAGCTTTGAAAGGCAGATGACAGAAGATAACATAGAAGTTGGAATCTGCAATGAAGCTGGATTTAGGAGGCTTACTCCAACTGAAGTTAAGGATTACTTGGCTGCCATAGCACAATGAAGAGACTGAAAATCTGGAATTGCAGATAATCTCTATACTTAAACATGTTTAAAGTATGTTTTGTTTTGCAAACTTTTTGCATACTTATTTCTACATGATTTAACGGATCAGTGTTTTTAAAATATTTAAAACTCATAATAAACGGTTAAATCCAAAAAAATCAGTAAAAACATGGGTAGATAGTGAAAGTATATCTCCCTTTCATTTCCATCTTGTTCCCCTTCTTAAAAGGCCATCACCTTGACAGTTTCTCACTATCCTTCTCAAAATATTTGCATTAAGAAGCAAAGTTATTCTTTTATAAACACAAGTGGTAGTGTACCATACATACTACTTTCACCTAGCATACTTTAAATTTAATTTTCAAAATGGTTTACAAAGTAATTTATATTGTTTTAAGATTCAGAGATTTTCTGCACTCTTGCTTCTACAGCTTCAATCCCTTTAGCTAAGTCTTCTGTATTTACTTCTTGGTTGCTAACTAAAGCTTATATGGCTATTTGCTAATTTTCAATTTTAGCCACTGTATACACTTAGCTCTCTAACCACATGGAACACTCATCCTTCTTCCAAGAGTGCCTCTACTTTTCGTTTTTTTGTTTTTTAAATAAATTTTATTGATTTTTTACAGAGAGGAAGGGAGAGGGATAGAGAGTTAGAAACATCGAAGAGAGAGAAACATTAATCAGCTGCCTCCTGCACACTCCCTACTGGGGATGTGCCAGCAACCAAGGTACATGCCCTTGACCAGAATTGAACCCGAGACCCTTCAGTCCGCAGGCTGGTGCTCTATCCACTGAGCCAAACCAGTTAGGGCTAGACTCTACTTCTTGTGGATAACTTAGTATTTATTGTATTTATGACTATATAATTTTGTTCACAATGGAACTGAATGAATATTATGATTAAATTTGCCTCCAAGGCACATCTTCCTCTGCTGGAATTTATCATTGCCCTGTTGGGTTTTTTTATTCCCTCTGTCTGACATATAAACCTCCTCTCAAATTGTTGGAACACAATAGGTACCCTGTTGACCTCGTGTGCTGGCCTTCTGTCCAATCTGTACTGGCTGCAACTGGCCTGCAGCAAAATTGTCCTGGCCCTTCCCTATACCTACATACAGGGAATCCCTTTGTTTCTCTTCTGTGTAGATCCACTGTGTGGATCCTAGGTACCATGTTTTGATTTTCCTTGGTTTCATGCTCTGTTTTAGTAGAATTCATCATCCAGTAGCTTCCTGAGGAAGAGAGCACAGAAAGTAAATTTCCTGTGTTTCACATCTAAAAACACCGTATAGATATAAAATAATGTTCTTTAGAATTTTGAAGATTTTTCTAGATTTTAAGGGTATTATTAAGAAATCCAATGCTACCCTGGCTGGTTTGGCTCAGTGGATACAACATCCACCTGGGGACTGAAGGATCCCGGGTTCCATTTCGGCCAAAGGCACATGCCTGGGTTGTGGGCTTGATCCTCAGTAGGGGGCATGCAGCCGATTAATGATTCTCATAATTGATGTTTCAATCTCTCTCCCCCTCTTCCTTTCTGAAATCAATCAATAAAAATATATTTAAAAAAAAGAAATCCAATGCCATTCTGAGTATGTAATGAGTATCCATTGTATGCAACCTGTTTTTTCTGACAGCCTTTGGAAATTCTTCTTTTTAAAAAAGTATTTTTATTGATTTCAGAGAGGAAGGGAAAGGGAGAGAGAGATAGAAACATCATCGATGAGGGAGAATCATTGATCTGCTGCCTCCTGCAGGCCCCCTACTGGGATGTAGCCTGGAACCCAGGCATGTGCCCTTGACCGGAATCAAACTGGGGACCCTTCAACCCACAGGCCAATGCTCTATTCACTGAGCCAAACCAGCTAGGGCTAAAAATGTTTTTATTGATGTTAGAGAGAGAGGGAAACATCAATTTGTCGTTCCAGTTACTTATACATTCATTTGTTGCTTCTCATATGTGCCCTGACCAGGGATTGAAGCTTCAACCTTGGAATATTGGGATGACGCAAGGACCACGTGAGTTACCCAGCAGGGCCTATTTTCATATTTTTAGCTTACAAGAAGTTTTTGTTATTTTCTGAATGTTCCTATTGAAAAAAGAAAGCATCCTATTCTTTTATCATGAGAGCAATACCTCCTCTTATTTTTCAGAGGATATTAATTGCAATTTTGGGGACATTGTTGTCTTTATCTTTCAGCTTCTGTCTTTCATGTTTGAGACTGCCCTCAGCTTTAGGATCCTTGGCTGTCTTCCTACTTACGCATGAGACCCGTAAGGTCGGAAAGCTGGATGGATAGGGTCAGAGACTGTCAGCCATGTGCCTCAGTGTGGGGCAGGTTTTCGAGTTTCTGTGAACTTTTCCTCCTGGGCCACTCATTATCTCCCAAAGGGATTTTCCAATTTTCCTGTCCCTGCTTTCAGAGGACTAAGAATTTTTAATTTTTAAAATCTTTACAAGTTCTAAGATTCCAATTATTTTGTTCATTTTTGGTTTCCCTCTCCCCACTTTGTAAGTAGCATAGAAAATATTAAAACTTTAGGATTTAAACTCCCAGATAGACCTGGTCTATCTATGACTTTCCATTTTTCAAAATAGCATTTTTCATTTGTCCACTCTTCTCTTTGTCCTTGTACATTTATGCTTTTTTATTTCTTAACTGTCATGTTGATGTCAATGTTTAACTAGAAGCTCCTAACCTCCTGAAGTCTCAGCATCCTCTACTTCATAAGGTGTGACCGGATGTGGAAAGAGAATTTTTTCTGTTGTTTTGGAGTTTGAGCTGAGTCCTCAAGGAGAAAAGAACATGCAGGTACCTGCCCCCCATCCTAAAGAAAGCCTTTACTAGACAGACAAAAGGGCATAAATCTCCAATAATGAAGGTTCCTGTCATCGTTGCCAGCCCATATCAGTTGGCACATTTACTGGGGATAGAGCCCACAACCTGGGCATGCACCCTGACCGGAACTGAACCCAATGCCTCTTGGTGCACACGGGAGGACCCTCAATCCGCTGGACGACAGCGGCCAGCACGGAACCACTTTGGAGAAGCACGCCCAGGTTGCCCTCGGCTGCGTGCGCACTGCCCACCGGCTCACAAGCCAGCTGCGGTGTGCGAGGCGGCACCCGGCCAGCAGATGAATTCTGCGAGCGAGTGCACATTACAACGTCAAGGCAACTTTTTCCAAGTACCTCTCCCCCTTCTCCCGCCTCTAGGGGGCGGGGCCACAAAGCGCGGGAAAATCGGCCTGGACTCCACCCTCATCCTTGCTGGGGGCAGGGAAAAAGATCTTAAATGGGAAATGGATATATCTGTATGTATCTATGTATGTACACACACACACACATAAATAGAATTCAGGGTGTCCCAGCAAATGCATGCGCTGTAACAGCTGTTAGCTCAATTTTGAAAATGAAATATATTTTAATAAATACTGCCTTTATAATTACTGTGTATACATTTTGGGGGGACACTGTGTGTGTGTGCGTGCGTGTGTGCGCGCGCACTTTGTGTCTCTCCCTGCTCCCCTTCACGTGTTTCGGAAGCCTACCGATGTGCCGCTTTAAGATGCCTTGGAAATGGCCCAGGCCACGCCAGCACTCTCACGTCACCTCTCCCCCATTTCCGGTCTGCATGCCTGTTCCCCGGCTTCGGGCGCCGGTTCCTTCCACTCCAACAGCTGCTCTGCTCCAAGCCCTCCCGCACCGGGGGGAGCTATGGGTGACGCCAGCCAGCTATGGGCCCGCGCGAGGACCCCATCCACATGGCGATTTAGAAAGTAGGCAAACCGCAAGAAAATAGTCAACCGGATGACGTAATGTTTTGGGTGACGTCCCATTCTCTCACTTCTGCATGGTATGACTGACACCGGAGTTTAGCTAGAGAAAGCGCAAACGGACCTGCACATCCGGGTCCTTTCACAGTCCAAGAGCTTCTCCTCAAAGTATTCACCTAATCCAAGCCGAGAGTTCCTGAAATTTGTATAAGTGAACTGCAGGCTTTCGGGATCGCGGCCAATAGGGAGCGAGGGGGCGGAGATGCACCTGGAGAGTCACCGCCTCCAGTAGGAAAACAGGGAATCAGATCGGCTTCTTCCTAAATGACAGGTAGCGCGGCCAATCGCTTTTGAGATGCACAGATGGGGCAGGTGGCGGAACAACCAATGGCAAGAGGCACTTCAGAAGCACTAGGCTCCTTGCCCAATGAAACTAGGAAGACCGTGCGGGGTTGTCCGGAGCGGCAGTACTTAAGGCCAACCCAGTGTGGGGCTGGGCGGGGCGCAGTACTGAACGATGAGGGGATTGGCCAATGGCGAGTACGAAAGCCGGCCGCCCAGACCGGGAACGCCGAGGGAGCTGAGGAAGGGGGAGGCCTGAACGGGAGAGAAGCAGGAAGTAGCGGCAGCGGCGGCGGCGGCGGCGGGGAGGGCTGCGGCGGCGGCGGCGGAGGCGGCGGCTGGAGCAGGGGAGGGACCGCCGGCGCTCAGCCCGCACTGGGAGCCAAACAAGTAAGCGCACTGGGGGTGAATACCCGCCCTTGGCCCCGCCCCCAGGGGCGGGTAAATGCCCCCGCCCCTCCCCCACTTGGTCAACTACCCCCTCTCCGCGACGTCCCCCCGGGGCTGCTTCTAGGAAGGCCGGGACCCCGCTCCCCTTCCTGGGTCGGATAGGCGAACCCCCAGCCTGTTGAAAGCACAGCCCCTCGCCGGGTAAACGTGGAGGGCGGGCCGGGGTCTCCAAGTCCTGGGGCTCCCAGCCCAAGAAGCGTCCGAAGCGCGGCCCGGGGGCTGGAGGCTGCGGGGTGTCGCGACCTAAAATGGTGTCCGCGTCCAAGGGTGGGGGCGGGGGACCCGGCAGGCCGGAGCAGAGCCTGCACCCCAGCTGGGCGCGGGTCAGCGTCCGGGCCCGGGCTGGACTCGGGCTCGCGCTCCCGCCCTGGCCGCCGCGCGCCTCCCGCTCACTCCCGTCTCGAGGGGTCTGGGAGTCGGGGGGAGGGGGGCGGAGGCTGCGGTGCCTGGGCGGCCAGGGGAGGCGGGCGGAGTTGGGACGGACCCCCGAGTCGCGCTCAGACCGTGCAGCCCCCACTGCTCCCCTTCCGCGCGCCTAACCCACTCGGGAGTCCTGGGCCCCGAGGTGCTGTGCGGCGGCTCCCTCAGGGCTTGGCCTGGCCGAGGCCCGTCCTTGCCTTCGCTCGCCCGTGGGAGCGGGAGGCGCCGCACGCCTCAGTTTCCCTCTGGCTTCTCCAGTATACACCCCGCCCCTCCCCGCAGCGACCGACGTGCTCCGGGCGCCGGCCCTGGCAGATGGCAGGGACTTAATTCCGCCCGCTGCCCAGCTTGGCGGCGGTCTAATCGCCCCCCGCCGCCAGCCCCTCGCCCTCTGCGTTGCAGGCCCCTGGCCAAGGAAAGGGCAGGGGAGCCCCCACCCGACCCGGACCAGTTCACCCTCTTCCTGTTTAGCCTTTTTCTTTGGCTTTTGGGGAAGAACGGAGGGAGAGGGGGGAGGGAGGGCAGAGCCCAAGAGACTGGGCGCAGCCGCCGCAGAAAGGCCTGGGCAGGGAAGTGGGGAAGCCTCTGGCCTTGAGCTCCTCTGCGTGGTCCGCCCTCTGCTCCTGGCTCTCGGACGACCTTTAAGTCACTTGGACGCCAGAGGGGTAGCTGCTTGGAGGAGGCGAGTTTGCAGATGTTTTCTCCCAGTCCCCATTCATCTGAGTGCAGCTCCCGCCTCCCCAGGTCAGGGGAGAGCCGGACAGAAGCGGGCCTAGCGATCCATCAGGGGCAGAGGCAGGAGGTGGAGGGCTTTGTTTAAATCCAGAGCCTGCAGAATTGGGGTGGGTGGGTGAGGGGAGAACGCCCCTTTCTTCCTCTAATTGGTACTTTCACCCTCTGCCCCCACTGTGCTCCCAGCAGTGCCACCTGCCACCTGCTGGGACCACCTCCAGTTACAGTCTCAGCCTAGAAAGAGGTGAGAGAATTGGCCCTGGGAAGTGGCTTGCAAGCGGGCAGGGAGTGTGTGTGTCAAGGGGGAGACTTCTTCAGTTGCCTCTTGGGAGATACAGATACACTTGTGGGAAAGGCAGGTAAGGAAGCAGACCTGGGTCCCCCACAAGCTCTAGGCTGGCCTTGTTGTTTTAGTGACATAAGTCTTGTGGGATTTTTTTTTTCTTTTTGTTCTGGGCAAGTTTGGGGTTGGGCGAGACTTCCTGGGCTACTGCTGCCAAAGGAAAATTAAGTGAGGGAGGAGTGTGAGTTAGGGGATAAACTGGGGTGAGCAGCCGGGATAGGGGTGAGGGGGCCTGGCTTTTCCCCATGTGGCAGCTGTGCTGGATAAGCTTGTACCCTAGAGTTTTAGCCCCGAGAGAGCAAGATGTGGAGGTAGGAGGGGCGGGCCAGGGGCGGACCCAGGCACTCTGGGGAAGGTAGGTGAGGGAGCACCAGGTGTTTATGACGGAAGGAGGCCCTTGTGACCAGGCTCCTCTCGGTTTTCCCGTCTTGTCCTTTTGTCTCTTTCTGTTCCTGTGTCTTATTCTATCTTGGTTTCTTGGGCGATTACAGTGAGTCCACTTCTCTCGTTAACCAAGCTGGATCTCCAGGTGCCAGTGATGACCTCGGGTGCCTCAGACTTGACCTTGTAATTATCCCTGACTCTTGTCTCTGACCCCAGCTCTAGATTTGCAGTGCTTACTCCTCCCCAGCCCTGCCACGACCTGACATGGTCTTGCTTGTCCTGTCATAATTGTATTCTGGGTTCCGTCGTGTTTACTATTTCATATCATGCTCGGGTTAGCCTTATAATATATGGATTACTTGCCCCATCTTTCATTCAGTTGACAAAAGGAAGGCAATGGAGTAACTTGCTCATCTCCAGCAGGCTATTGATAACGTTGGAACGAGAATCATGTCTGTGTCTCATGACATGGTTTTTCAGATCTCTGTAGACCTTCAGAAGATCCATGAAGAATATGAATGGAGCCCAGCCAGTGTGGCTCAGTGGTTGAGCATCGACCTTTGAACCAGGAGGTCATAATGGTTTGATTCCCGGTCAGGGCACATGCCTGGGTTGAGGCTCATTCCCCAGTAGGGGCATGCAGAAAGCAGCCAATTAATGATTCCCTTTCATCATTGATGTTTTTATCTCTTCCTTCCTCTCTAAAATCAATAAAAATATACTTAAAAAGAAAAACAGAATATGAATGGATACCATGCTGCCATGAATGAGCTCTTAAACCCAGAGCATTGTGTCTGTTCCTCCTGGATAGTAGTACTGATTAATTTGGTGTCTTCTATGGATGTGCACACTGTCTTTCTTCCTATTTTAGGGTTTGGCAAACCAAGCATCTCTACCAACTCTTAGGATGTGGATCTGATGGAGGTTGCCTAAGTCACAGAGAGCGTGGGTTTCTGAGAGGAGATCACTATGGGGACCCTGAGGGAGGAGGTCCAGGGTTTCTGCTTCCAGTGATTGCAGTTTCTCCCTCTTCCTGTTTGCATCAGGTCTGGGACTTGGCGCCATGGGAGACATGAAAACCCCTGATTTTGACGACCTCCTTGCTGCCTTTGACATCCCTGACATTGATGCAAATGAAGCCATCCACTCTGGGCCAGAAGAAAATGAGGGACCAGGAGGCTCGGGGAAGCCAGAACCCAATGTAGAGGGTGAATCTGGAGAAGCAACAGCAGCAGCTGCTGGAGATGGCCCTGGAATCTCAACCCAGGCCTCTGATCATGATCTGTCGTCGGGGGATATCTCAGTAGTCAGCGTCATTGTCAAGAACACTGTGTGCCCTGAGCAGTCTGAGTCCCTGGTTGGAAGTTCAGGAGGGGAAGGGGCCCGGGTTGGGGTTACGATTAAGGAAGAACCTGTGGGGCCTCATCTGATGCAGAATGGTTTTGGGGGCCCTGAGCCATCCCTTCCAGGAAACCCCCACTCTCCAACTCCTCCCAGTGGAGGTACCTGGAAAGAAAAGGCCGTAGAAGGCAAAGCACCTTTGGACCTCTTTGCTCATTTTGAGCCTGAGCCGGGGGAGCACCCTGATCCCCTTCCTTCCTCTGTGCCCTCCCCACTGACTGAAGGGACCATGACCCCCCCTCCTTTCCCCTCTCCCTTTGAGCTGGCCGAGGAGAATGGCTCTGCCCTTTTGCCGCCTGGTTCTCCCCCACCGCTGGGCCTGGGCGCTCTGAAGCAGGACAGCGGCAGCCCCCTTCATCCCCAGGGCATAGCCCGACTAGGCTCAGGCTCTAGCCCTGAGGCTGCGGGCATCCCTGCCAGCCCCTCACCTCCCAAGGTTGTCGGGGTGCCCTTCTTCAAGCAATCTCCAGGGCATCAGAGCCCTCTTGCCTCCCCGAAAGTGCCCAGCTGTCAGCCCCTAAAGGAAGAAGAGGATCAGGGGCCAGTGGACAAGTCTCCCCCAGGAAGTCCCCAGAGTCCTTCTAGTGGAGCCGAGGCTGCTGATGAGGACAGCAATGACTCCCCTGCCTCCTCCAACTCTTCCAGGCCCCTCAAGGTGCGGATCAAGACCATTAAGACATCCTGTGGGAATATCACAAGGACGGTAACCCGGGTCCCTTCAGACCCTGGTCCCCCTGCCGCCTTGGCCGAGGGGACCTTTCTGGCTGAGGCCAACCTCCTAAAGCTGTCCTCTGCGGTTCTGACTCCTGAGAGTCCAAAAGTGGTGAACGTGCATTTGGGTGATGGCACGAGGTTGAAGGGCACAGTGCTGCCTGTGGCCACCTTTCAGAACGCAAGTACTGCTATGCTGATGGCGGCCAGTGTTGCCCGCAAGGCGGTGGTTCTGCCTGGGGGCACTGCCACCAGCCCTAAGACAATTGCTAAGAATGTGCTGGGACTGGTGCCCCAAGCCCTGCCCAAGGCTGAGGGGCGGATAGGGCTGGGGATAGGGGGACAGAAGGTGAACGGTGCCTCGGTGGTGATAGTGCAGCCTTCCAAGCCGACCACTGTGCCAGGTGCAGGCGGCGGCACAGTGATCTCACGGACCCAGTCCAGCCTGGTGGAGGCCTTCAACAAGATCCTCAATGGCAAGAACCTGCTGCCTGCCTACCGGCCGAACCTGAGTCCACCTGCTGAGGCCGGGCTGGCCCTGCCTCCAACGGGCTACCGCTGCCTCGAGTGTGGGGATGCCTTCTCACTGGAGAAGAGCCTGGCACGGCACTATGACCGCCGGAGCATGCGCATCGAGGTCACCTGCAACCACTGTGCCCGCCGCCTGGTCTTCTTCAATAAGTGCAGCCTGCTACTGCATGCCCGGGAGCACAAGGACAAGGGCCTTGTCATGCAGTGCTCACACCTGGTCATGAGGCCTGTAGCCCTGGACCAGATGGTGGGGCAGCCAGACATCACGCCCCTGCTGGCTGTCCCACCTGCCCTCGGACCTCCAGTCTTGTCTGCCTTGGGCAAGGGTGATGGGGCCATCACCACCTTCGCCATTTCTACAGTTGCTGCTGAGGCTCCTGTGCTGCCGCTCTCAGCTGAGCCACCTGCTGCCCCTGTCACCTCTGCTTACACGTGTTTTCGCTGCCTGGAGTGCAAGGAGCAGTGCCGGGACAAGGCTGGCATGGCTGCCCACTTCCAGCAGCTTGGGCCCCCTGCCCCTGGGGCCACCAGCAATGTGAGTTGCCTTTCACTGCCCTTCCTGGGAAAGGGGACAGCCAGGGGTAGCACCTGGGAAGGTGCAAGGGGCTTGGTTAGGACTCCTCCCGGACTCACCTTGTTTCACCTCTTTGACAGGTATGCCCAACCTGCCCCATGATGCTCCCCAATCGCTGCAGCTTCAGTGCTCACCAGCGCATGCATAAGAATCGACCTCCCCACGTCTGCCCTGAGTGTGGGGGCAACTTCCTGCAGGCGAATTTTCAGACCCATCTCCGGGAGGCCTGTCTGCACTTCTCTCGCCGTGTAGGATACAGGTGCCTCTCCTTCCCATGGCATCTCCACACTCCCTCATGCTCTTGCGGGCTCATGGTTCCTAGCACCAACCTTCAGATGGCCTCGAGAGCGCCCCATCTTTCCTGCTCAGTCCCATGGCCCTGGTGTCCTGGCAGGCACAGAGCAGGGCCCCCTCTGCAGCTCCAGCTCTGCCTCAGTGGGCCTCCCTGGGGATTGTCTCTGCAGCTCCCTCTTGCCCCCACCTGGCTCAGGCTTCACCACCGATTAGCTTCTCAAAGTCCACCCAGTCCTTGAGGATGAGTGTGGGGTGGGGAGGGCATGGAGATGGCCCACCTCACCACCACACCTCCCATGTCCTCTCTAAAGGTGCCCCAGCTGTGCAGTGGTGTTTGGGGGTGTGAACTCCATCAAGTCGCACATCCAGACGTCACACTGCGAGGTTTTCCACAAGTGCCCCATCTGCCCCATGGCCTTCAAGTCTGCACCCAGCGCCCACGCCCACCTCTACACTCAGCATCCCAGCTTCCCCACTCAGCAGGCCAAGTGAGATCTGGGATGGGGTGACGAGGGCTGGGCCAGAGGGGGTTGGGCCCCAAAGGGGCCGGTGTCTGCACTGTCCTCTCCACCTGCACAGGATGATCTACAAGTGCGCCATGTGTGACACGGTCTTCACTCACAAGCCCCTCCTCTCCTCACACTTCGACCAGCACCTGCTGCCCCAGCGTGTCAGTGTCTTCAAGTGCCCATCTTGTCCTCTGCTTTTTGCCCAAAAAAAGACCATGTTGGATCATCTCAAGGTATAGGAGTCAAGGACTGGAGTGGGGGTGCTCAACTGTGACCTGGTGCAAGGGTCACATAACTTTCAGGAAGAGGGGGAGGGGAAAACAAGGACTGTGGCAAAGCTACGCCCTCCCCACAGTCGCCATCCCCCTTGTCTCCCTCTCACAGAACACCCATCAGTCTGGTCGCTCGGGAGAGGAGACTGCTGGGAAAGGGGCCGGGGATACTCTTCTGGCCCCTAAAGCTGAAGCTGAGGAGCTGGCTGTGTCTCCGGGAGGAGCAGCTCCCCCTATAGAGGAGCTGTCTTCCTCTACAGAAGAGGACCTACCCAGCTCCCCAGAGCCTTCTCATCCACCCAAACGGCCCCGGCGGGATCTAGGGAGCAAAGGCACCAAGGTTGGGGGTGGGGGCCCTGGAGGCTGGACCTGTGGCCTTTGTCACTCCTGGTTCCCAGAGCGGGATGAGTATGTGGCTCACATGAAGAAGGAGCATGGCAAGGTGAGCAAGACGGGCTGGAGGGCAGCCTTGGGATTGTCCTGTGTGGCAGTGGGGCTTAGTCCTGCAAGCCTGGCTCTGAGGTTCCCCTCCCTGCTCTCCTAGTCAGTGAAAAAGTTTCCCTGTCGCCTGTGTGAGCGATCCTTCTGTTCAGCGCCCAGCCTGAGGCGCCACGTCAGGGTCAATCATGAGGGTATCAAGCGAGTTTACCCATGCAGGTAACCCTTTTCTTCTTACCCCTTCCTGTCTCTGCCCATCAGGTGACCCCTCCCATTCCCTACCCCTTCCCAGTCCCCCAGAGTATTTTCCCACCTGCCTCTGTGCGAGTGGACTCAGGGTTGAAGCTCTAGTCCTCCTTGAGCCACTGGCCTTGGTCTTTGGGCTGTGCCCTTGGCACCCACCCGCGCACTCTCCCCCTCTAGGTATTGCACGGAAGGAAAACGCACCTTCAGCAGCCGCCTCATCCTGGAGAAACACGTCCAGGTCCGGCACGGCTTGCCACTTGGGGACCAGTCTCCTGGCCGGGGGAGTGTTGTGGTTCGGGGCACCGGTGCCAGAGCCCAGGTAAGCACCCCTGCTGGGTTAGAGTTGTGGGAACTGCAGTTATAGACTGGCCTCCGCAAGCTAGGTGGGGGTGCCAGGGTCACTGGGGTGATGGGGAGGCCCAGTTCTTCACTATCTTCTCCAGGGGCCAGGACGGAAGCGTCGGCAGTCCTCTGACTCTTGCAGTGAGGAGCCTGACAGCACCACACCTCCAGCCAAGTCCCCCAGGGGTGGACCTGGGTCGGGAGGCCCCCTTCGCTACCAGAGCGGGAGCTCAGTGGAGCAGAGCCTCATGGTGGGGCTGAGGGTTGATGGTGGGACCCAGCAGTGCCTCGACTGTGGCTTATGCTTTGCCTCCCCTGGCTCCCTGAGCCGGCACCGCTTCATCAGCCACAAGAAGAAACGGGGTGTGGGTAGTGCCAGCGCCCTGGGTGTGGGGGATGGGGAGGAAGAGGCGCCCCCTTCATTGAGGTCTGACCCAGATGGTGCAGATTCACCCTTACCTGCTTCTGCAGGTCCACTGACCTGTAAAGTCTGTGGCAAGAATTGTGACAGCCCTCTCAACCTCAAGACCCATTTCCGCACACACGGCATGGCGTTCATCAGGGCTCGACAAGGAGTCAGTGGGGACAACTAGCCCCAGACCTGGACTGAATGACCCCCTCCCTCTTCCCTGGGAGCCTGGGTCACTGCTGCTGCTGCCTGGTCCCCAGGCGGGGGGGTTTCATTATAATTCACATTTTGTTCAATTCCTCCCACTGGCCCCGAGACAACAGACTTGAGCGTTATAGTTACTTACAGTCCCCACTGTGGGTTTGGCCCTTGGATCCTAGTAGACCGGGCCCTCCATTCTTCCTTTCTTAGCCCAACACTAATTATGCTCCTGCTGCAGCCTGAGTGGGACTGGGAGGACGGGACTTCTAGGCTGCTAGACAGGTCCAAGGAGAGACCAGTGCCGGCAGTCAACACTCCACAGCCCCTGCAGGCGGATTTCAGGCCTGGCCCTGCCCTAGCACCACCCCTTAGGTTCCCTGGCACTCAAGCCCCCCACCCCTACAGTGCCTTTCACTTGTTTTCCCCCCACCCCCAGAAATCCAGGGGGGTTGGTAGGGATGAGTCCTATCAAGGGGGCCCAGGGAGAGGAGGGGACAGGCTCTCAGGAACCCTTTATTCTTGTAGTAGTAATACTAACAGTGGGGGAGATGGGAAGGAGAAAACCAGACCATTAAAACTGCTTGTGGTTTAATCCCTTCAGGCTCTTTTTGATATGACTTGGAAAATGTAGAATTACTTGCTGGAGGGGGTGAGAATCAAATCTAGGGAGGCCTTTCTCTGGGAAGAAGTGGTACTGACGGAGACAGGGAAAAAGCAGTCTTCTCCACCTTGTTCGATGTGGTACATCAATTATCACTCACCCCACCCCCCAAAAAATACAACTCAGAAATGACACATGGCTAACTAAGGACTTTATTTCAAACAAAAATTAAAAAATTGAGAGCTATTTCCCTGGGTGTGGGAAGGGATCAGGGCAAGGAATTCCCTGTGGCTAGGCCAATACCCTCGTATAGGGGAGGGGTTGGGATAACCCTTCCTGGCCTCTGTGATGAGGACCTCAGCAAGGACAGGACCCTATGCCAGAGCCCACCTGCCAAGGGGACCTCAGGCTAGGAGTCAGTCCCGGGGGGGGGGGGACAGTCAGGCAGCAGCATGGCCAAAGGCAAACCACAGGATCAAATTGTAAGTACCAAGAACCCACTTGCCCCCTTCCTGGGACCTAGAACAGATTAAGAAGATGGCCTGTGGAAAGAACCTCTTGGACCCTGGCAAGGGGAATAAGGCCCAGAGCCCTCACATTTGTCATCTCTTTCCTCTGGGGGGCAGTGAGTCCTGGAATCCCTCAGGTGGTAATGCTTTCACCACAGGGGGTAGGGAAGCCCCAGCAAGCCTGGACCCCACAGCTGGTTCTCCCCTGGCAAGCTCTTCAGTCACCACATGATCCTTTGTATTTCTTGCCTTCCATTTCCTGTGGCTGGGTGGGTGGGTGGGGTTTCCTGGTTTGGGGTTTCTCCCAGGGAGGGTCCCGAATGCCCCACCACACTGGGGCCTGAGAGAGGGTATCACATGATGCCATTGGTGAGGTACTGGAAGCCATCATAGAGCTTGGTGGTGATGGACCGCATGCTGCCGTCCACCATCTGCTCCACCAGCAGCTGCAGTTGCTCCTCGGTCATGCTCATGTGGAACCTCTCCTTGAGGTTGCGGATGGTGCTGGAGCCATGAAAGCAAGGGAGCTGAGAACCTGGCGAGGCAGGGAGGGCAGAGGGTTATGGGCAGAAAGGAGGGAGGGCCAGTTGTAACAGCCACAGCAAGACCTTAGGAAGACCCCTGAGCATGTGAATGCAATTCTGTTTGCACGGGGAACAGAGAATGGCGGGAGGCCCTGTCTGGCACCCACCTTCGTGCCATGCTCCAAAACCCCTCTATAGGTGAGGGCATGAGGGTAGAGGAACACCACATCTCCCCCAGTAATAGCTGAGGGAGCAGAGTCTCAGCACCCAGAGGGAAGGCTGGGAAAGGGTCCTGGGGAATGGGCCCTGAGCTGGGCACTTATCTGGTTTGCAGGGCTCCCTATGCTACGTCTGACACTCACAGATGACCTGGGCCACCGTCGTCATGGGGCCAGACAGGGGTGCTCCTGAGCAACGGCGACAACCTGTGGGGTAGGGGTCGGGGTGGGGAGGAGGAGGAAACTGGCAGCTCAGAATGGGTGTACACTGCACCCCTAAGGAGTGGGGCTAAGACAAGGGCCCAGGAGGCTGGGATAGAAGGGACAAAAGACTGGATGACGGCAGTGAGGGTGGATAGGTGACAAGTGAGGAACTACTTAGGTCAGAGTAGGAGGGATGAGTATCAGGACAAGGAAGGGGCCTGAGGACAGGGCAATTGGAGGTCAAAGCTCGGTGGGGAGGAAAGTGGTGACTGGAAACACCTGAGCTGGTGAAGAGCTGAGTGATGCAAGTGCGCCAAGGAGGTAGTTTCTGGGGCCTCCGCCCATGTATCCCCAGGACCTAGCTCTGCCAGGAGGTAAGTTCCGAAGGAGAAAGGGCACTGGATCAGAGCTGGGAACCCCTGCCCGCCTGGTGTCTTGAGGTAGAATGTACTTCCTAGAAATTCCATGCTGGGCACAGCCCTGTCCCCACACTTGCCTCGCCCCAGCCCCACCTTGCTGCATGATCTCCACGATCTGCACCACCTTGTCCATGTGTTTCCGAGCAGCAATCAGCCCCTGCAGCATCAGCATCTTGTAGTAGTTGAACATGTCACCATCCAGGCCACCCATGACCTGTGAGGGGAGCAGAAAGTTGTGGGTTTAAGGGCTCGGCATACCCCCAGTCAGAACTGCCTCTATCAGGGCAGACATGCCAACCCCACTACTTCCCCACTCTCTCAGCAGGCAGGAAGCCTCCCAGGACACCCAGCCTCACCCTGACTTACTGCCATGTCTGTTCTGTTTGTCCGTAATTTGGGGGGAGCCCACTAGCTCCCCCTCCCATGACAGAGAAAGAACACAGTGAGGCACCTCTCCTTCCTGACTCACGTCCACAAACTCTGTGGTCAGCTTAAAGGCTGAAGTCTCAAAGCCCAGGTTTCGAGGAGAGCTGGACAGGATGAAACCGAAGTCAATGTGGATGATGTGGCCCTCTGCGTCCAAAAGGATGTTCCCGTTGTGTCTGAGGACAAAGGAAGAGGCAGTGTAAGTCAGTGTGAGGTGGCAGCCTCAAGCTGAAACACTGGCCACATGACACCAGGCAGGGAAGTCCCCTGCCATGTTTCCTGCGACCTAAAGCTAGCAACAGAAACGGGAAATCAGGAACATAAACTGCTAACAAAGGCTGTGGGATCTGAAATCGCTTTTATTGACGACTTAATAGTTTAAGATTGTAATTCTATCACCCAAACTGACCCCAGCCGAGTAGAAAACCCAGAAGCAAGGGAAGGAAGCCTCTGAGGCTCCCGCCAGCTATCACAGAGGCCAAGCAGTTGGCTCGGGGGGGTCTCAGAACCTGTTTACCTGCATTTTACCTGTGAGCCCCACCAGAAGGAAATGGCAGGCTGGGAGGAGTTTAAGTGTAAAATAATGTGGGGGCTTCAAGGGCGAGTTCTATCTGGTAAGTCCCCAGTAAGAAATGCCAGGCTGCAATGACCACAGGCCAGCTGCAGGAAGAGGAGAGTTAAAGATGAGTCTAGGTCTGTGACCCCAACATGAATAACCAGTAGGAGGAGGAACGATGAACATGCTAAGCATGTGAGGCCCGGCCCATTCAGGATAACCAGCCTCAGTGTCAACAGAGGCTTTTTTAGGCTGAGCTCCAGGTCTGAGGCCACCTTTTCGGGGGTTGGTGTGAGTGACCAAAAAGGAGGGACAGAAAGAGAGCCAGTCCTACCTGAGTCCTTTCTACGCTGGGAAGCACTACAAATTTAGCCACAAAGGCACACTCTTAAGAGCCAGGAAGATTCTCACTGTCTCGCTCCACCTCTCATATTCCAGGTGAGGAAACAGGCCCTGAGAGGTCCCGAGGGCCTAGCAGTGAGGGCTCTCTCCTCTCACAGCTGGAGACAGTTAAAGATCCTAACCTGCTTCCACTGCGGAGCCCTGGGCAGTGTTGCCAGTTCTTTCCACTGGCTGATTCCATTCATGGGTTGACTACATCTATTCTTTTTTGAGTTATTATTAAAGGTTTCTCAGCTGCCTGTCACCCTCTCCCCCTTTTTTAAAGGATGAACTCTGACCTTCCAAATATCTTCCTGAAGGAAAGCCACAGGCCTAACCAGCACCTGTTTCCCTGCCCCATTTACTCAAACCTGCGGCTCAGTTATAGGCTGTGCCCTTGACTCAAAACCCTGACTCTTTAGAAACAGTCTAAAGCTCATAAACAAATTCCTTGCAGACAATTATATGTTCCTTCAGCTCTCAAATGCAAAGCCTCCACAGGGCTCATTTGTAGGGCTGACCAGATGGAATGAGCGCAGGTTCTGAAAACTCTCTGGCCGCCGGTGCCCTCATAGGAAACACCTGTCTGACAGCGTTTTCAGCTAGTTTCAATAAAAGCATGTCAGGCCGCAACAGGCACTTACTAGTAATGCTAGTTTTCTGACAAGCTGCTCTGTTGGCTAGATCCTAAAGTGCCACCGTGTCCTGGGAGCTCTGAAAGCTCAGGCCATTGTATTTCTGTCTTCCCAGGGCAGCTGCCCTATGCCTGTGAGAGGTGCAACTCACAGGAGCATTCAGGATACTGACCCTGAGTCACATGTGGATGGAAATATTTTTGTATGCTATATTGTTCACCTACATGCGAAGCTGGGCCTCGTAACAGTCACGCGATATTGGAAATGACAGCTCTGGGAAAAGCCATACATACTTAAACATTTTGAAAATTGTATGTTGGAATAAAAGGAGATTCAGGGTTGGTAGTTTCAACTCTGTCTCCACCATGTCTCCCATATCTACTCCTTTCTGCTCTCAGTCACTACCATCTCCCTTGGGTCAGGACTCATTACCTCCTGCTTTGTTGCTTCAAGGCCTAACTAGACCCAACCTCACTCAGTGCCACAGGGTGCACTCACTAAACAAAGACTGGGTCATGTCATTCCTCACCTGCCAAGTACAATCCCTCAGTCTCACCTGTGCAGGTGCTTCTAGTCTGGCCTCTGCTCACCTGTCTGACATCACTGCCTAACTATTCTCCTGCCAGGCCGCAGAGCCCAAACTTTTCTTAAAATTTGTATTTTTTGTTATTTATTGATTCTAGAGAGAGAAAAGGGAGAGAAATGGGGTGGGAGAAGAGGATTCATTGGTTGATTCATTGGTATGTGCCCTGACTGGGGATCGAACCCAAAACCTTGGACTATTGGGATAGCACTCTAACCAACTGAGCTCCCTGGTCAGAGCCAGGAGCCCAAGTGTTACTCACACTGACTTGTTCCTCTGGAACTCTGTCCTTCCCCCACAGCTTCCTCTGCCCTCACTCTCCTTTATCCTTTTTATTATTATTGTTTATTTAATATATTTTATTGATTTTTTAGAGAGAGGAAGGGAGAGGGACAGAGAGTTAGAAACATCGATGAGAGAGAAACATCAATCAGCTGCCTCCTGCTCAGCCTCCACCAGGGACGTGCCTGAAACCAAGCTCTTGACTGGAATCATATCCGGGACCTTTCAGTCTGCAGGACGATGCTCTATCCACTGACCCAAACCGGTCAGGGCTCCTTTATCCTTTAAGAGCCTGTTTGTTCAAACCCTTGCTTCTCCCCATAAATCCTTCATATCTCACTCCTTTACCCTAGTACTTGGCTTAATGGCACATGAACATGTCTGTCTCTGCTTAAAACTTGTATGTCTCATCTTTTACATCTTGGTAGTGGAAGGTGGTGGTGAGTATACAAGAACTACACATGAAGGGACAGAGATAGAGATAACCCGGAAAAAAAGGTTAGGGTGAGGGTCAGGAATTTACCTACCTGTCCTTGACTTGCAGCAGGTAGCAGACCAAGCAGTAGCCAGCACAACTTTGCACGAAATTGCGCTGGGCACTGAGGAATGCCTCAGTGGTGTAACTGCCATGCTCCTGAAGGAAGTAATCGAGCAAGGAGAGCTGTGACTGCTTCTTCACCTGGTGGATGGACACAGCGTTGACCACTGGTTCAATCATGCCACTGTCAGCCGAAATCACAAGAATCTTGTATGGCTTGATCCACAGCGGCACTCGCTCCTGTTCCCAAATGGACTGTGAGGAGACACAGGACCATCATCTTTCATTCAAGTTGGGGAAGGAGACGAAAAGCCCTCTATCCCTAACCTTGGACAGTTCCCAGCCCTGGTGGCCTTGGATTCTAGTCCATCAAGTGAGTAAAACTCACTGAGAACCAGGGAGTTTTTAAAGAAAGTCCAGGTTCTGACAAGACACAGGGAGGTCTGTGGGAAAAGGCATCTTATAGGTAGACAGTCCCCAGAAGGCAGGGAGAACAGGAAACCACACAAGCAGCGAGAGTGGGAGCTATTCAAATTCAAGGAATAGGGAAAAAGGATTTAGGTCCAAAGAAAGTTTCTCTAGAAAATGAAAATATTTGTATAAAGAACTACATTAAACAGGAAGCTGCTGGCAGGCAACCAACCCAGAGGCTCAGGGGACTGATATCTCAGCAACCCACTTACAAAGACCAGAAGGGAGTTCTTATTTATTTTATTGAATTTACTGGTTAATAAAATTATATAGGTTTTCTTTAAAAACTCCCTTTTCCTCAGTGGGTTTAACTCACTTGATGGACTAGAATCCAAGGCCACCAAGGCTGGGACATTGGCTTATAAAATTATATAGGTTTCAGGTGTACAATTCCATAAAATAACAACTATATTGTACTGTGTGTTTACCACCCAAAGTCAAGTCTCCTTCCATCATAATTTATTCCCCCTCTAACCTATTCTACTTCTGCCCATCCCTCCTCCTGTCTGGTAATCACCATACTGCTGCCTGTGTCTATGAGTTTTTCACTTGGGAGTTTCTGACTAAAGGACAAAGTTAGGACCCTGAAGTTTGGGAATCAGAACGGGTGCAAATCACAAAAGGGCCACAAGAGGTTGCTGTGGAGCTGTTTTGTGGCTGTACTTGCATGGAGGAGTACAACAGTGAAGAAGCACCAGCTTTAATTTAATCTACATCCTCTGCAGACCTGGACAGGAAGCCGTCCTCAGTAGAATTCCTTTTGAACAACCTGTGTAGTCCCCTCAGATGGGCTGCAGTGAGCTGAGTCCCCTTCCTTCTCCTTCCCTGTCTTACCTGCAGCTGTTTCAACACCTGGAAGGCCAGCAGCTCCTGCCGAAGATCATCCCCACACTTGACAATGACTGATAGGAGCCGCCAATTGGGGAGATGGCCATAGGGGGAGCCCTCTCTGATCCGCCTGCATAAAGAGAAGCAAAAGGTATCAAAACGTGACGACAGAGACACAGCTTGTACTAAAAATCCAAATCCAACTCCCCACAAGGCAAGGACTGGGACTGCCTGGGAGCATGATGGATTTGGGGGGAGTCTAGTGGACACTGGGATGGTGCAGTGAGTTCCTGCAGTTGTCTCCAAGCTTTGAGAGGTCTGGAGATACCTGCCTCCCACCCAACTCACCGCACTTTCTCCTGCCAGGGCTCTTTGAGAGCAACTGCAGAAGGGTCTTCTGGGTCTCGTTTGAAGGCTGTGGGGGTGTGAGCCAGCTGCTCTGAAAGGCGCCGTCTAGCAGGAAGAAATGGTATCATTTGCTTGGAGGAGTTACCCCAGAGCCTCATGTCCCTGTCTGTGGCAGCACTGCCTGCACTGTTTCCTTGATTCTAGGCACAGAGAGAAACCTGGGCTGAGAGACTCGGAAAGACACACGCCACTGATACCTTTTTGCTAACCTGAAGGTTTGGAATCATGATAAAATGATGATCACCAGGCCCTCCCATTCCTCTACCAAGATTCTGATTCAGAATAGCTGTGGCTCCAGCATCTGCACTTTCAACAAGATCTCTCTCTCCCGATTCTGACATCTGAATCCTCAGACTCACTGAGAAACGCTGCTCTAATTCCTCCCTCTGCCGCTTTCATCCCTTTGGAGTCCTTTTAACATTTAACTTCTTTCTGTAGTAGCCTACTAATTTCTCTACCTGCCCCTTCACTGCCTCAAGTTTGGTGGCCTCAGGACAAGGACAGAGTAAAGAGAGAAGAAAGGGAAAGACTGACAGAAAGAAGAGGAGAAAGACAGGCAGGATGAAAAATGAAAGGCAGTGTGGTCTGGCCATACCGGATGTCCCCTGCTGCAATGAACACAGGCTCCTTGCTCTCCTGGCTGGTGATGCTGTCCACAGAGAACTGGGAGATGTTGTCACAGCTGTTGGTGTGCACTTCAGGGAGCTGGGGAAAGCAGGGGATGGTAGGTCAGAAGCGCTAGGCACCAGTCTCGCTTCTTTCACCTCCACAGTTTTTCTACCTGCAGATTATGATCATCGCTCTCTTCCTAAGTCTGCTCCAAAAACCCCTCATCACTTGGACTCCAAACTGCCGAGGCACTCACATAGACCCTACAGTGGTGTTTCTCAAAGTGTGAATTACCTCTCTCAGAAACACCTGGAATGCTACTAAAACCATATTCCCATATGGAACCATCTATCTGGATTAAAATTACTGGGAATGGATTTAGGAGTCTGAATTTTTTTTTTTTTTTAATCCTTAAGGACCTGCTTAGAGAGAGGAAGGAAGAGAGAGAGAGGGATAGGGAGAGAAAAAGAGTAGCATTGATGTGAGAGAGAAACATCGATTCCATATGTGTTCTGACTGGGGATCAAATTCGCAATCCAGGTATGTGCCCTGACTGGAAATTGAACCTGCAACCTTTTTTGTGTACAGGATGATGCTCCAACCAACTGAGCCACTCTAGCCAGGCTGGAAGTCTGAATTTTTAATAAGTTCTCTTGAAGACTCGCAGCACACTCAAGTTTGCAAACCACTGCTATGACCATCACAGAAGGCAGAACTTTCAGTCTTTTTTTTTTTTTTTTTTTTAATTGATTTCAGAGAAAGAAAGGGAGAGCGAGAGGGATAGAAACATCAGTGTTGAGAGAGGATCATCAATCAGCTGCCTCCTGCATGCCCCTTTTGGGGATCAAGCCCACAACCCTACCCCTGCTGGGAATCGAATTGTGACCTCCTAGTTCATGAGTTGATGCTCAACCACTGAGTCACACCAGCCAGGCAGAACTTTCAGGTCTTATACTGAGAGCTGCCAAGGCTAGGGATGCATTTACTATTCTCCGTTAAGGTCCAGAACAGACTGTCTCCAGACTAGGGTGCATGACCATTTCTTCAATCTAATATCCCTTTCTCCCTCTAACTATCAAATCCCTTCTTTTCTTTTTTCCTTTGTACCAGAGCATTTCTCCTCAACTCCATCACTTACTGTACACTGCCTTGTTATATATCTTAAATGTCTGGGTCCCATCTCCCCAGCTGGACTTGTAAGCTCAAAGACAGTCTGTCTTTCCCCAAAGTTGTGTCACAGCCCTACATAAAATCCTTCCCTGGCTCTGTACAATCCCAGAATAAAGTTTAAGTTTCCTCCCACAGCTTACAGGATCCTGCCCCAAATCTGGTCCATGCCGACCTCTCTAGCCTCATTTGTCACCACTTCACACATCATATAAAATTTCTTCCAGGTCCTAAGCCAAGCCAAGCTCTCTTGTCTTCCAGTCATTGCACGTGCTATCCCCTCTGTCTGAACAGGTAATTCAAATCCATCTTTAGGCCTCAGCTGAGATATTACTTCCTTGAGGAAATCTTTTGGGGGGTGTCCAACCCCAAGTCTGGAGTGCTACCCCCACCATCAAGTGCTCTCATAATTCCCCATCCTACACCACACTACAACTACCTGCTTGCCAGTCTTCTACTCCCTCCTGGTAGGTCAGAATCTCCTTGCAGGCAGGGGCCAAATCTTGTTCACTAGCACACAGAACTCAGGGCTGGCACAAAGAAGGCCCTCCATAAATATTCTTTAATGAATGAACAAATGTATAATTTACCACCCTCTGCTTTTCTAAAATAAGTTTATATAGCAGGTGTTCAATAAACATTTTGATTAAATTTCTCTCTTTCCTCGGCTTAGAAGTTCCTCCCTACATTTAACCTAAATTCCTGCTGGAAAATGAGCTCTACCTGAATCTACTCCAGACTAGAGCTGTTCAGAGCTTTCCCCTTTCATACCCAACATTATCTGCCCCTCTCATTTGTGCGCTTGTCTCAGCCTGCCTCAAGGTGTTGTCTTGTCTCAAATACACCAGAAGCTCCTGGAGAATAGGTGTTGTGCCCCAGTATACCTCTGTGAGTTCCCTCACCTCCACCTGCAGCTCGCCTATGTCGTCCACAGACCAGGCCTCATCATCGTTGTCATAGTTGGGCACAGTACTAAAGCTGCCTGCCCGCTGCTCATGGGTGATACCGCATTCAGGCAGGTTCTCTACAGACCGTGTGCTCCGGATTCGGTTCTCCGGGATCCGGGCGGGGACATTGGTGGTGTCGAAGTTTTCACATTCAAGGACTTCCACATAGATCAGGTAGGGAGCCTGGGGGAAAGTGAGAACAGTATTTGCAATTCACCTGCACCATTGTCCCCCAAATCGCAACTCTGTTAACACAGTTCTTCCTGATGCCCGCTCCTAGCTTCAACCCACAATCACCAGTCCTGACACTATGAATGCCAGATTGGGGAGGAACTTGTCCTATGAACACCTACATAAAGAATTTGGGTGAGAGAGTGCACCAAAGTCTTCAAAATGGTTCAGCTGAGTTTCAAAATGTGTAGATGATGCAGCTGGGCAAAACCATTCCAAACTATCAATTACAGCCTATCAGAGAGACGTGGAAGCCTCTCGGGGCTCGTCCTAAAGACAGAAAGACCAGGAAGGGTAGGGCACTGTGTCAAGCAGGGCTCTATCTTCACTACTTCTGAGAGAAAAACCTGAACCTTTACTACTATTCCAATCAACAGATAAACTTAGCTAATTCTCTCCAATGTGAATAAGGCATAATCGCTCCTTCTCCTTGCCCACTCTGTTCAGAAAAAGTCAGAAACAAAACAAGGTTTAGCGGGCTATAGAGAGGTGCAGAGTAACTCTCTCCTGACACAAAACAAGATGTGAGCTGCAGAGCCCAGGCCGCTGTGATCCCAAGAAACAAAGCCCAAGCAGGGAACAAAAGGGCCTCAGAACCACACCCACGAGTAAGTTAAGGTGGACTTGTGCACACAGACCAGGAAGGAGTCTAGGATGCTGGTCGGGCATCTCGAGGCATAAACACAAACCCTGGACAACCATGGAGTAGAGCCCACCTACCTTGTCCTTGGAGTTGAGGACAACAGCCTGGGTGTGGGGCACGCGGACCACGTGGTGGTCAAAGCCAGCAGTGGGCAGCCAGACTCGGGCAGGGAGCTTATGGTTAAGCAGGGAGAGCTCTGAGATCAGCCGCTGTGTTTTCTGCTCCTTAGTGGGAAGCGTGGCCAACCGCTTGCCGATCGCCATCAAGGACTTGATGAATTCTCGCTCAGGAGCTAGTCTGACCGGCTATAGAGGGTTGGAGTGAAGTAAAAGATGGTAAAGAAACCATAGCAAAAAGGGGCCCTCCCACTCAGTCACTCCCGGCCGTGCAGGCCAGGGATCTGTCTGGAGAACCCCAGGGAAGGAGCTCCCTCTCAGCCCTCTCAGGGACTGACCCACCCCTGGCAAACTGAGTTGGGAACAGGTAAAAGAGCCAGCACATTCCTTTCCACAAGCTGTTTATTGAGGGTAAAGGAGTGTGAATCAGGTCTCTGGGATGCACTCCTTACTGGACCTGAGTTCCTCAGGAACTGTCCCAAGGCTTCAAGATGGGTGAGGGTTACAGGACTCCAGAGCGAAGAGCTGCTTACACCTACAGTGCTTCACCCACCTTGAGAATGAGGATGTCCCTCTCCCCATCTGGATCCCTGGGAGAGCCCAGCCCATAAGGCTGGGGAGGGGAGCTCCAAGTCAACAGCACCCCTTTAGAGGAGGACTCACTCCATTCAAATGACTCCTGTTGCTTTACATAGCACCCCCGCCCACCCCATGATTTCTTACAAGAGGTCAATGCGCATGCAGGGAGGGAATGAGAAGGGGATGATCAGTGTGGAAAGAAAAAGCAGATGGAGGGAGACTGGTGTGGGCTTGTAGGTGGGGAAAGCAATAGCTCCCTTCACTCAACAATGGCCCTTGAAGGCCCTTCTCTTCTGTGATTCCTCCTTGGGTGTCCTCTTCCCCTACTTCTCAGGACGAGGGTCCCCAGATTTGCTCTCCGTTGTGAGCTTGGCTCCTCATGTGGGCACTTCAGTCATTCCCAGAAAGGGTAGTCAGTCTGGGGGGTGAGGTGGGGTAGACTAAGCTAGACATGAAGAGGGGCCCTTTTCCCTAAGTCCTCCTACCATAAGGGCATTTTATCAAGATAGCCATCCAGTTCCCCACCCCGTCTTCCCTTAGCTAGATAAGAACAGTATCTCCTCTGTTCACAGAAACAGTACTTCACTCACCAGACTTTTCTCTCCCTCTCTGTGTCTTGCTTAGTCTCCTGACTGAGAATGTCTACCCTCACTCCCTCAAACTGCAAAAAAGAGTTTCTTTTGAAAGTTGGGCAGGACCAGGTCCACCTCTGCACGTGTGCAGAGCCAGGTTCAAAGGAACAGGTCATCTCTCAGCCTCTACCCCGCAAGGGACTGACTCTAGGGCCCCACAATAACACAACAGGGTGTCTGGATCAGTCACGAATGCTTTGTGAGGCAGGGTTGAAGAGACATTCAGGAAGACAGTAGAACAAGGCTTCTGTGGTCCCTGGAAATATCCCAGGGGCCTAACAGAGAAAGAGAGAGAAAGGAAGAGGACTTGCTTCTTCATTCATTCTGATCCCCTAGTCCATCCACTCAGGTGGCAAATGGTCACTGTTCCAAGGATCCTCCACCCCAACCGATTCACAGTCATTTCAGGTTAAAGAGACAGAATTCCTTTCCATCTTCAAACCAGCATTTGGGTTGGGGGGGCCCCTACGTCACATGAGCATATTTGAAATGTGACCCCAGGCCTCCAAATACAGGCTCTGCCACGTGGGAGGAGATAGGAATCATGATTGAAAGGGGATCAGCACAGAACAGAGAAAACTGATTGGGTAGACAAATCAAAAATAAAATGTAAAAAAAAAAAATCATCCAAACTCCCAGAGGGTCCAGCATTTCCTCTCACGTCTCTGCCCAGCAACAAGGTCCAAGACCCTGTAGGACCAGAAGGTCAGGAGTTATTCCAGAGGCAACAAGGAAGGAGAATAGTGATTAAGGAACATCCTGGGCAGGGAGCTGGGAAAGGGGAGAACTCAGACCTGGAAGAAATGTGGTTGAAGTTAAAAAGAAAAAGATTGTGGGGAGGTAACTTTCCTTCAGACCAAATCCTGTTTGCTTATGGAATCAGCTCACCCAGCACAAGGCCTAGCATTTAGAAAATACTGAATAAGTATTTGATGGTCTGATGGCAGAAGCCATGGGGAAAGGGTCCTGGGTGGGAGAAACAGGATCCTGGGGGTTTCTGCCAAGCAGTTGTTGGCATCAATCCAGGGGAAAATTCTGCCTCTCTCCCAGCTGTTTGATCTAGAGACCCAGGAGCTGGGTCCACTGCATCCCAGCTGTCCCTGGGAAAAGGATCGACTGAGCTCCCCTGAGCCTGGGCTCAGGGCACTGGCGACAGGCAGGGGCTGATCTCCCAGAAAGAAAAGGCACCTTTTCACTCCAGCCTTGGCCTGGGACTTAGAAGACCTGGGGACGGAGAGGAAATGCGGCCATGGGAGGAGCCTGCCACCCAGTCCCAGCCTGGCCCCACTTACGGAACTGAATGAGTTATCAATACTCTCGGTGCTGGAGGAGAGCTCCTGGGAAAGGGCCAAGGGCAAGGGGAGAAGAAAGGGGCAGGGAGGGAGGGGAGAGAGACAAAGGCAAAGAATTTAGGTCCAACTTGGATCATACCTACTTCTCTTGTGTAGCTCTACCTTTCTGCTTTAATTAAAGAAAGTCAACCCAGAAATGCCGCCTGCCCAGAGTTATGACACCGTGGGAGATGCTGGAAGGCTAGCTCAGACCTGAGGTCAGAAAGGTTGAAGAGACAATGGCCTCTGTTTTTCATTTCCTTCCCTTCTATTCCTGCCTGCAGGAACTTTCCTCCCAGGACAAAACCCTAAAGCTGGGACCCTTAGTGAGGTAACCGGCTCTCAACCAAACCCTTCTCTGTGGAGGCCACCACAAAGGGACTGAATTTTTAACAAGCTGCATGGCCCCTTACTGCCCCCACTGGAAACCCTGTGTTCCTCCAGCTTCTTGGAAATGTCAAGGAGGAAGCATAAAAGCTAAACTTTCAGTGCCAGGTGTATCTTCTCTCTAATCAGCCTCATTATCACCCTCGGAAGCCTCATCCCAACTTAAATCATGTGACAAGGGGTATCACAGACCCATGAGCATGAAACCTTTGGGCTAGATGCTGCTGGAGTAAAGGATGAATACCTTTCCTATCTACCAAACTTCCACAGGCTTCCTATCAGGCTATTTCACGTGACAACCAACTACAATTTGGTGTCATAAGTTGGGAGCTAGGTCCTAGCTTACTCCATCTGAGAAAGCTGAGTAGCAGCTGTCCTGGTCTCAGCCTGGAGTGTTTATCTAAACCTTGCCTGTGTCTTATTGGGATCCAGGAGCAAAACAGGGGAAAGCTCTCATTCAGTGGCTCTGTTTACTCATGCACAGGCCCATCCTGAGTTCTGTGCAACAAGCCCTCCCAAAGCAGGGAAAAGGGGCAATATTTGTGCACAACCTACAGTTAGGGGAGGGGCCTGGGCTTAAGAGACAAAGTCCTGGGAGCTCTCAGGGCAGAAGGGCAGTGGTCACTGAGCTTTTTCTCTGCAATTAGCATTTCAAGCATCTCCTTAATTCAATCCCATGGTACAAGTTCTATTCTGGATGGAGGTCCTGTAATCAGGCCGTTCCTTGAAGAACCTGGAGAGAGAGGCATTTTGAGGGAGAAGCCAAGCCAAACACTCCCAAGGCAGGGAGATCTGAGGCAGTGAAGATACCAGTCTATTATGACTTAGTGGTTCAACTTCTACCCATGCACTCGTGGGGGAAGTAATAGCAGGCAGGAGGATACTGGCTCCATGAACAACTATCCAGCTGATTCTCTCAGACAGGTCCTGTCTGACTCATTAACAGCCTTGGGGGAAGGGAGGTATATCATGATCGACTCCTCTCTCCTACTCTGTGCACTTGAGTCACTCATACTGAGTCAGCTCCAAGGAGAAAAGTTGCGTCCAAGAAGCTGATACCGCACCTTATCGGGCTGGAAGGCCCACTGGCGCTTTCAGTGTGACATGCAGCAGATTTCTCTGTACAAAGGTTGCAGTTCTGGAAAGACAAAGCTGATCCACTAGTGTGTCATTATGTGGGGCAGGGTGTGGGGTAGGACATAATTCGGCCCCTCCCTATGCCAAATGATTTACCATTTGGTTATAAGTGGGAAGGGAAATTGCCTAAGCCCAGTTCCATGACTAGGCTGATAAAAGCTGCTTGGAAGAGGTGGGCTTTGGGGATGGGAGAGGGGAGGAAGCAGTGCTAGAGTGCCAATCGTTGGGGAGAGTGTCCAAGGATCCCTCATTAAAAGAAAGCAGGAGTCTCTGTGAGGTCAGCGCAGAAGAGCTCTGCAGGAGCAGCAGCCTTCTCTGGCCTCACCTTCCAGAGCACCTCTACTGGTGGCAGGAGCATAGGATTAAACTCAGAACCTATGGGGAAAGCAAGGGGTGGGAGCAGTCAGGTCACCTTCTAGAACAGTGGTTCTCAACCTTCCTAATGCCGAGACCCTTTAATACAGTTCCTCATGTTGTGGTGACTCCCAACCATAAAATTATTTTCATTGCTCCTTCGTAACTGTAATGTTGTTACTGTTATGAATTATAATGTAAATATCTGATATGCAGGATGTACTTAGGTGACCCCTGTGAAAGGGTCGTTCGAGACATACAGGTTGAGAACCGTTGTTCTAGAGTTTCTGTTCAGACTTTAGATAGTTATGCGCCTGGTGTTAGTAAGCTGTGTATGTCTATCTTCCTTATACGTAGGAAACAACTTTTCAAGAGTCAGAAACTTCACCAAAAAACTGTTCAAACTAATAAATTCAGTAAAGTTTCAGGATACAAAATCAAGAGTCACAAACTAAACAGTGCCCTAGATAATGGGGTCTCCATATTACCGTTTAAGTGTCTGGAAAGAAAGAATTTATCTTCCATCCTCCACTGCCTCCAGCACTGGGATACTAGGCTGTATAAGCTCAATAACTATTTGTTGAGTGAATAAATGTTGCACGACAGGGGAGAAGGAGAAGTATTGGTAACTGGGGGACAAAGGTCTTGACGACAGATGTATCCTCAAAATGCCAAAGGCATGTGGAGAGACCTCTGTGCTGAAGATTCCAATGCTTAGACTCCTCTTGATATTCTCTCTCACTTTCGCTCTCACATTTCCTGAGGAGCTGGAGTGGATTCAGGTGTCTCATTCTGCCAGCATCAGATAACCTAGGAGGCCGGGATGTAGTGTCTCCTTCCTTTCCTAGGCCTGTGTTCCACCATAAAGAAGCCCGGCTGGGAAGAATGGTAGCTGGAGAGGCCACTCTAGAGGACTCAGGCTCTCACAAAAGACCTGCATCTCAGGGTGTTGCCCATAATCTCCCCTGAGCAGGGTTAGATGCTCTGAAGAGGAACTAAGGATTAGCACAGAGTAAGAAAAGCCCTGAGGCTTCACCCCTTCTGATGCTGAGGACACAAAACACACCGAGAAAAGGCAAGCCTAGCAAGAGGCACCTGGGGTTCACTTCCAATGCTCACACTCGTACTGCTACAGACTTGACCCCAAGAGGAAGAATTCCCAAATATTTTATGACTCTAATCTCTCCAGATCCGGATGATTCTTCTTGCTTTGCAACAGCCCCTTTGTGGCCTTGGGCTTCCCTGCCAAGTACAACCAGAAATTAAAATGGTCCTTTTTAGTTCTGAGAACAGGTGGGCTCTGCCCAGGCATGGATGTGGAAACCTAAAAGGGTAAGGCCTCGGTTGTTCTTCCCCAAATGGACTATGACAGCTGAAAACCCAGGAAAGCAGATGCTGAGAAACAGCAAGACAGATCAGCTGAATGATTAGGAGAACCAGCTGTGATATGAGGCCTAGTCTGACAGGCACTAGTTGAGAGACCTCAGGCAAACTGTCTAGCCTCTCTAAGCCTGTTGACTCAATGGCAAAAAAAAAAAAAAAATCTGTCTGCTAGGGTGGTTGTGAGGATAAATGTACAATACTTCACATGATGCACATAGCAAGTGCTCAATAAATGTTAGCTCTTTCAGCCTCACTGTTATTAAATGGTAATAAAATACTTAATTTCCAGAGAAAGCAAGCTCTATAATCTCCTTCCTTCCTGTGCTTTCCCTTTCCTAGTCACTATGACTTCCTTCTTGCTGAAAGAAGTCCCACTGTATCAAAACTGTGGGTGGGTTACATGCCCCACAAAGGCAGATGCCAACACCATGGCTATGTCCATTTTCCAATAACTGCAAACTCCTCATCCTTTTCTCCCTTCTTTTCTATGCTGGGCTGGTAGCCAGGCTGGGAGCTAGGCTGGTGGTGAGTCAGAGGGGGGGAACTGGGGCACCATTGTCTGGCTGGGATACCAGGTCACTGACACTTGGTTGTCCACTGGGCAACTTCCCCTGCTATCTGTCCAGATGTGGAATGGAAGGTGAGTATAACCGAATGACAGGCTTATCTCTTCCCTGCTCCATATCCTAAGTGGACATCTACAACTACTGCTGTAGCTCAGTCTTCTTTCTAGACACTGGGTATGTCAGAGATTTATTCTATACCAAGATTGCTTCCTTCTTTCCTTGTGCTTCTCCTAAGTGATGTGGGAAAGATCAACCAACATCCCTTCCCCTAAGAAAAGGCAGACAGTCGGCATTCTGCAGATGCCTCAGTGATAGGGAATGAATCTTACTCTTATGAAAACAAAAAGCAGGATCTTCAGGGAGTGGGAGGGAGGGATTATGGAGAGGAGTGGTCAGGAGAATGAGGCTAAGGTTCTATTTAATACCTCCCCTTCCCAGCACACACAAAAACCACACACATAGTCCCTTCTCCTCCCCGTGGCTGCTGCTCTGAGAGGGGTGGGAAGGGTCTCTGCCACAGTTCTCAGTGAGTAAGGAGTGAATGGGACGGCAGTGCAGTTTAGTAAAAACAAGATTGGTCAGAGTCAGGTGTACCAGCCTTGCTTTTAGCTCTATGACCTGAGACAAGTCACTTTATCTCTCTGGGTCTCTGAGTTCTTCCTTTGTAAAATGAGGCAGCTGGAATACATGAATTCTAAGGTTTTTTTCCATTCTAACATTCCATGCTTTTATCAGTGAAATGAGACAGATGGAAGGAAAGAAAAGGACAGAGTGACCTTATGTCAGACATTCTATCTCCATGCCACCTTGCCCCTCTGTCCCTCCCAAGGATTTACCTCATCCTCATTCTCCACTTTGGGGTTGCTGGCTGTTCGTTTCAGGTTGCTGCTGAGACTTATACTGGCGGTGGCATCTGACTTAGAGCGCTGGTGAGTCCTTTTAGAGGGAGACAGCCCTGTGTCAGGGGCTGGGCTCAAGGAGGGCAGCTCCCTCTTTCGGTGAGCTGGTTTCAGCTCATCTGAGAGGATGAGCTTCCGTAGCTTGGTCCCACGGGAGTGTCGTTGAGTGGAAATGTGCATGTCTGAAGAGTAGGCCCCGAGCAACAGGGCACACTGTAGGGAAAAGTTAATGCTCTGGCGGCATCGGTGGACTATGTAGGGCTTGATGGCGTCACCTACGTCCTCATCCATGTGGATGTACATGTTAAGCAACTGGGGCAGATAGAAGTCCACGTCCTCGTTGCGAAAGCAGAAGAGCCGATTGCCGATGTAGGCTTGCACTCCAGGCTCCTTGGAGTTATACAGGTATGAAATGGCCATGGAGATGTCAAATAGTTTTGACTCAAACAGCCTCAGCAGCCAAGACTGTTTGGCTGAGTTGTTCTGCCGCCGCCTTCTTGCTCCCTTGGCTGTGCCTGAGGCCACAGTGACCCCCATCTCATCTTCCTCCTCTCTAATCTGGGCAGGAGGATCGTCCAGGCAGCGGATCTCACTGTCCACACCATCCCCATTGACCACCTCCAGTGGAGTGCCTCTGCTAGAGACGGCCACGCCTCCATGCAAAAGCTTGACCTTCTCTAGCACCTCCTGGCAGGCCTTTTGGGCCACTTCAGGGTCAATCACTGATAGTTCCCCGACCCCCTCCGTGATGACGCTTAGCAAGGAGCCCCCGTTATTCCCTGATGGACCAGGAGTGGCCTCAGAAGTTGGCTTCAGGGGGGCAGGCTCCACTACCGTGTCTCCCATGGCCACAGCCAGACTTCGAGCTTCCAAGCTACAGGAGGGAGGAGGGAGAAAGGAACAGAAAGAGAGACACATACACATATAGGTTAGTGGTGCCATCCTCAGGTCTTCCTTTTGCCATGAAACCTTCCCAGGCACCTCCTCTTTTTTTGTCTTTCTGGAATCCTTCAAAAATAGACAAAAAGTCATCTCCCACCAAGAAGCTTTCCCTAACCACCTCCCCTCTGATCACCGCTTTCCCCTCATTCCTTCTGAATTTAGTTACTCAGCTTGGGCTCTGTTCCTAACTTGTAGTTATGAAATGTTGCTTTATATGTGTTCTGTTTATATAGGGTTACAAATTCTTCAGCTGGACTGGTCTTATTCCTTTGTCCCTATTCTATCTTTGTGCTCTTTCCATGTCTCCTTTTAAATGCTCGCCCACATAACCTTTTTCTTTTCCTCTTTGAACTGTATTTCCTTACTCATTAACACTCCATACACAGGTCCTGGGTATCTCACCTTTACTTAGTATTAAAGTCTTGATGTATTTTTCTAGTTATTGATACATTTTTACCTTCCCTTTTAGAATCAAAGTTTCCATGGAATAAGGGCGAGCAATACTAGGCCAGGCTTCATTTAGAAATAAAAACTCCTAAAACAACTATCAACCACCCTGCGAAAGCTGTGCCATTTGTCTGACTTCATGATGGCACTTCCTCTTTCTCCAGTGCGGTGGTAGCTAAAGTATAGTGGAAAGAGTCCTGAACTTGGGGTCAAATAGGCTGAAGTTAAAAATTCTGCCATTATAAAAAATAAATAAATTCTGCCATTATGAAATGCATAAACTTATGCAAGTCATGGGGCTTCTGAATTTCCGTTTCCTTGACTGCAAACATAGGAAAAACATATCTATACCTCACTGTTGCCACACAGAATAATTAACTTCATGCATGTAAAAAGATCGAGTATAGTCTTCTGGCACAAAGCAGCGCTCAATAAATGCTAGCTGAATCCTAATTACTGAAAAGCTTAGTAAACAGTGTATGTGTACCCGTGTGCGTGCACACGCATATACTGTTTATTATAAGGGAAGGGAATTACAGTTACCTCGTTGTTTGAAAATCTTCCAAAACATTTATGACAGCCCTCTGCTATCCCAACACTACTTTCCCCATTATCATACACACACTCCAAGAACTGGAGGGGCTGTGGAAAAAAAAAAAGGAAAAGAAATTAGGCTGGAACTCATGGGTCTAGAACATCTAAAGAACAGGGGGAATAGGAATTACACAACCAGGAATCCCTCTCTGAAGGGAATCTTGCGAGAAATTTCAGTGAGAACACTGCTGACAAAAGCCATTGCCTTCCTAAAATGATTCTCCAGAGGCTCACCAAATCCAGATCAGGAGAATCAGTGCAGAACAGAAAGAAATTTCAAAGTAAGGACTGGGAGAGGTACGGTATCAATGTCAGATCAACCCAGCTCAAGAGTATGACTGTAGTCAGCTCAGAGGCCTCCTCACAAAAATGCAGATAGAGTGAATTTAAAACATGCTCAAGGATGTGGGCAACAGAAAGGCAGAGGCTGCTGTAGAGCTGGAGTGCAAGTAATTTCCAACTAATAGTGGCATCACCTTTGACCCTAGTGAACCTGGGTGCATATACTTTGTGGAGGTGGAAGGAGGCTCCAGGTAGAGATACACTAGTCACTCTGGAAAGCCCCATTTCCCACTGCCCCTTCCTACACCTCTAACCTGTTAAGAGTCAAGGTTACTTTCATTTGCCCAATATTATGCAGTCTCCCTCCCTGTCTCCCAGAAGTCAGCATTAAAATCTCACAGGAAGACAGAGAGGGAACTCTTCTGTTCTGAGATCACCAAAAAAGGCTACTTCAGTTTATCTTTCTTCCAACTCTGTCAAGTAAGAAGTTCACCCCCGATGTTAATATCCAAATGCAGTTTGAGTTTGTCGTTGGTAAAAAAGGTGGCAACTCTTTCACTGTACTCTCTCCCCAAATTATGCAGTGCTTTCTGAGCAGTAGAACCAGCATGGCTGCCTGCATGGATCTGTCTCTACTCGCCACTACAGGTTGCACAGGAATAAGAAGAAGAAAGCTTTAATCATCCCCTGCCACACCTCTATAGGGCACTCTGTACCAGAAGGTCATTCTAATTCAACTGGGACCACTACCTTTTTGGTCTACTTAGAAACTCACATGACAGCTTCAGTTGTTTTATGCAAACAACACTTTTTCTTCTCAATCTCTCTATGCTTGGCACATCTTTCCCCTTTTCTTTACTCCAGAGACTTTCAAGTCACCAACACCTCATAAGGTCCACTTTTCAAAACTTCCAAGGAAAATGAAGTTAAGACATTCTCCCACATACAGCGTCTCAGATCTCACTAGGAAATGCGGTTGTCTGCTCCAATTGATCACAGTGGGTATTGTTACTGGCAGCAGTAAAAGAGATAAGGGTAACATCATTTCTTTCGCCCTAGGACTCAGCTAGGAATCCCCTATGACAGTATTCAGGGGACTTTCCCACTAAGCAGAAACCCCACTTGGAAGCCGTTACTCCCCAAGGAACCAGATGATATCAAGAGGTGCAGAAAAATCAGACTTCTCTCCTATAGAAGCAGCTCTGCCACTGGAAACTGCCAAGCTGGGCCTCCCACCTGGCCTGACCTTGCACCTGCAGCAAACATGGGGGGAAGGAAGTACTGAAGGGAATGTAGGTTTTGTTAAATTTAGACAATAAAAAAATAGAAAAGGTATTCTCTAAAATCTAAATCCAGATATGGTCCTCAATATCAATTCATTCACTTTCAAATGCAAGGAAAAAATAGCATTGTTAAGTGACCATTCTAAAGTGAAAGGACTAGAAAGTGAAAGGAAAAAGGAGGAAACAGGTCCTGCAATCAGCACCCTTCTCCTTACAAGCCAGAGAACAAGTAAAACTGAGAGAAGAAAACTCAAACCTTTAATATCAAAGGACTCGCCTGGCTCACGCTGCACTCCCTGCCTGACCTGGCCTTCTAATGAGACCGGGGGATGGAAGAGGCCTCCCTACCCCCGCCTAGCAGCTGGCTTCTAGGAAGGCGAGTGAACGGCTGGGTTCCACAGCTATGTCTGGGCAATGTCGGGAATCCTCATCTGAGCATCAGGGGGGTTTCAGAGCAGAGCAGCTGTAGAGGGCAGAGGGGTTACAGGCATGTGTTCTGTGTGATGGAGCATTTAAGTAAATGTCTCCAGAGGACTCTGATGTGAGGGAATGTTATCACTTAGCTTGGCTTTCCACTTGTCTTCACCTCAAAAGATTCTATGCAAACAACCCTCCATTGGCCTCCATTAAAGGATTTACTGAACTGGTCTCTGTTAGGACAGGATGGTAAAGAGCCCTGAATCCATCCCCTCACCCAGTTCATCACCATTCCCTTCTTCAAATATTTTCCATGAGCTAAATAAATATGAATTGGTTCAGAACAATCCCCATGTTTTTATATGTTCCTGTATTTTCATTGAATGGCCTTTGAAAGATTATCTGATTTCGTGCTCTGTCTCCAAACAAATAGGTGAGATCAACTTTCCTCCTTCGAGATGGATCATATGAATTGGAAAAAAGGAAAGCAGAGCCAATGTCTTCATCCCACAAGATGGGTGTTAAGAGAGACTGTTAAAGTTAATGGAGCCCAGCCGGCATGGCTCAGTGGTTGAGCAACAACCTCTTTCTCTTTTTCTCTCTCTTCTCTCTAAAATCATTAAAAACATTTTTTTAAAAGTTAATGGAAAAGAGGGAGCATCTGACATCTTGCTCCCCAGTGTACGTCATCAGTTTGGCTCAAACTCATAAAAATTCTTTAAAAATTGTTAATGGAAAAGAAAGGGAAGTTCAAATATGTTATTTAAGGTTTCCTTAATAATGAAATTAAAAAATGACACAATCACTTTCTTAAATGAAAATCACATAATCATATAGACAAGATGTATGAATCCTAGAGCTGAATCCTGTTTGTAACAACTAATAAATCAAGAAACAGAGACACAAGCATTTTATCTAAAGCTCTGGCAATAACCTTCAGAAGTCAACAGTGAGCTAATTAAGAGATTAACCCTAAAAGAGTAGAAGAGATGAAAGGGACTGTTGCTTTTCGTCATAAACTCTAACGTACCACTGGATTTGTTACCAAGTATGGGTATATTTTTAATAATGATTTTTTAAAAAGCTGCTCTTCAAAAGAAACTCCACATCACTCTAGGCTACCTGTTCTCCTGTTGAGAAGTTCCTTTGCATGTTTTAGGGTCTAATTCAAACCTTGCTTTAAGGAGGTCTCAGCTCATCTTTCCCCCTTGACCTCAGTGACAGAGATGGAGACTGAGCACTACTTTTTCCTTGTAGAATCAAAGGGCCAAGCAGCCAAGCAGGCTCACGCCCTCATAGGAACCAGGTAAATGGTTACTCAAAGCCCCAAGGGGGGTTGGCATCAGGAGAGAGGGCATTCTCAAGCTACCAGCAGGAGGGCAGGGAGGGCAGTGGTCTCGGGACAGTTAGGTCAATATTGAATCAGGCTGAGAACTCTCTCCGCAGTGCCATGGAGCTAGTCTAAGCAGATTTCAGCCAGACAGCCCAAGCGAGCTCTGGGAGCCTCTGCTGAAACAGACAAGATGACAAAGAAAGCAACCTGTACATCACCTCTCTCTGAATGGATCCTCCCTGCTGCAAGCCCCCAATGGGCATGGACTAGGTTCTCTCTCATCTCCTGCCAATTACAGAAAGGCTCCTCCCAAAGTTCTTCCCCAAATCAAAGAATCTCAATTTGCTGCTTTGGATGGTGTTCAGCAAACATGTTCTCATGCGGTGTGAACCCAGCTCGGAGAAGCGGGGAAATCAAGGAAATACGATTTCTCTTTGCAAGTGCTTCCAAGGAGTAAAGCTTGCTGCTAAAAAAGGGGGGTAATGAGTAGACTGCACTCTGGCTAATGAGGAAAGACCAGGGAGAAGTGGGATGAGGTTGTGTGATTACTTTCAAACAGGCCTAGAGTCGGAAGATGAATGGAACCTCATGTGTCCTCTTTGCTATCGCAGGCCGAGAGAGAGACATGGCATGCAAGGGGGCAACGAGTTTCCTAAGTCCCGACTCACTCCAATCCTCTTCTCCAGCTAGCTTCCTCCAAGGTCTCGGCCACAAACATACTTTCGCCCTATGGAATCTGGAGTCATGGATCAAGTACAAGAGGACGAGCTCAGCAACTACTGCACTGGCGGGGACGGGGGGACGGGGAGTGAGATAAGGTAGACGAAAGAAGCAGGCCTGGAGCTTGACTTTCAAACAGATTTACTCCCACGGTTGTAGACTAGACCAAAGGGAAATTCTCCGGACAGTTGAACCACGACTAATAATTTTTGTCTGAGAAACCCAGAATGCTTTGTAAAAAATAAATAAACCGAGTCTATCCCCCCATGTCCTGCTGTTAGCCTATCACTGCACCGATGCCTATAGAGTGGGCCACTTCCCCAAAAATGTCACCCTAGAGGTCAAGTAGGAGGTCACATGAACCCTGAAGTCCTGGTGTTGAATGTCCAAGTTCTTCCCATTGTTCCTGGGCTCCTTTTCCCAGTTACCCCCCAACCCCAGGCCAGCCCTGAGCTCTTAGGGAATAAACCAAAGCGACTCCAGTCAACCAGACAGCAAATGGATTCCTTTGGGATCTGGGCAGGGGTGGGAGGACAGTCTACACATTGATCCCTTATAGACAAGCCTAAAATTACATAATTTTTTAAAAAAATTCTTCTCTCACAGGACTCCGGGGTGCAGCTGCCACCGAAAGGCAGTTCATCCAGGCAGGACTGTTCATCCCTCCTAGAGGCTGACCCCGAGCCCGCAGCGAAGTGTAATCCGACAGACAGGGACCTCTTCCAATTCGCTCCATCCTCCACAAACCCCCTCCCAGCACACTTCCTTCTCAGTTCGAGGTTCAGCTCGTCCTGACATAAGTGGTCTGTGGCGACAGAGGAGTATGACAGACAACACACAAAGGCCACAGCAGAAACAGACCCAGGTGTCCCCCGGGGGTCAGCAAAACCCCGCCCCTCGAGGGAGAAGGCGTCCACGGTGGAAAACCTGAATGGGAAGAGGGGCAGGAAGAGACCCCCAAAGGCTGGAGGGCTGAGGCGGGGGCAAGGGGAGCTCAAGGAAGTTACCGGAATCGCCAAACGCTCCAGAGAAGGGTACGGATTGCGGCTGAAGTGTAACTCCAAGGGCAGTTTGGGGATGACGACGAGACCCCTTGCGCACAGGGGCGCGGGCAGCTCCTGGGAGCCGGGAGGAGGCGGTGGGCGGTGCGCTAATGGAACCTGAAGGAGCGCGGACGAGGGGGCCCAGCCTTCAGCTCCGGGAATGGGGACCCGGGGCGGGGGCTGCACAGAGACATTGGCGGAAAAGGGATGGAGGCGGCGGCCCTGGGCAAGGTTTGGGGCAGGAGCACAGGCTGGGAGGAAGGACAAACAGGAGGGACATTCTAAGAGGCGTCCGGTGTGAAGGGAGTTCGCGGCTTGAGAGACGACATAATTCGGGAAAAGGCAGCGGGGGTAAGAGGGAGGGAGCGGGGAATCCCCGGGCGAGGGCGGAGCTAAACAGAAGAGGAAGCCAAAAAGCAGGCAAGGACCCCAGGCCTGGCTGGAAAAGGGGGAGAAGGACCCCGGGGTGCAGCTGCCACCCGAGGGCAGTTTTGTAGTCGAACCTACGTGTGGGGGCGGGGGAAGGCTGTGCGGGACGGGGGGCGGGGAGAGGAACCCCCACAACACAGGGCAAGGGGGGCTCACGGAGTAGGAGTCGCTCACCTCCGGGGGACCCCCGCGGAGGGGGTGCGGGCGGTCGGGGTCGGGCTGCCGACACCGCCGCCTCAGCAGCAGCGGCCGCTCCTGGGTTCCATTGGCCGCCTGCGCTTCCCTGACAGCGGCCGCGGCGGCTGCACCAGGCCCCGGCGGCCGGGCTGCCCTCGGCGCCGCCTGAGGGGGCCTTCGCGCTGCCTCAAGTTCGGCCGCACTACACAAGCTCCTCTTCCTCCCTCCGCACAACCAAGATCCCCACCCCACCCCCCAAAAAAAATATCCCCAGAAGGGCCTGATTCTTCTAAATCCAAGCCCTTTTCCTTGGGATATGCTTTCCTGCTTCTCCGACGCTCAGGCCCCTACCATCCCATAGTAATCTAAGGAGTCCACTGAGCTGCCTGAAACGTGCCTGCTCAGAAATAGGAAAGGGGCGGGGAACAGATGTTTGGAAGCGGGAGGGGGCGGGGAAGAGGTCAAGGGGAGGGGCCTACGGGTGGAAGGCGGGGCCAGTCTTGCGGAGGTGGAGCTAAAAGGTGGAGTTCGCGAGGCTAAGGAAGCCGAAAGGGAAGTAAATTTTCCTGGATTAGGAGGCTGGGGCATAGAGCTGAGAGGGTGGCAGGCGGACGTGGGTACCCAGTTAGCGGAGGAGCACAGACACATCGCGTACTCCCATAGGTACATGCAAACTGCATGTAAATAAGTCCGTTTGAGTTAGCGAATAATTGCCATCAGTGGCTTTACCTCCTCCCCTCTTCTCCCAGTATATCAGGCCGTGGAATGGACGCTGGGGCCCAGTGGGAAGAAGGAAAGAGGGAAGAGGGAAGAGGGAGGGTGGGCGGAGGAGCTAGGCACCCTCGAATACCCTTTTCCTATTCGTTTTAAAGGACGGTGCCCAGATTACGCCCCTTATCGCTTCGGGAATATTTCCTACCATTGGTGGTGCGACTTGAGGCCGCGGTTCTGCCTCGGGAGTCACCACTTGCCTGGGTAGCCTTTGGCCTCCAGCCTTTGGACCTCGATCCCTCTAGGGAGCGGCTGGATGGGGCCAATTTGGGAGAGGTGAGTGAAATGACAAAGGTTTGGAGGGCACAACCCTTTCTTCAAAACGGAACAAAATCATATAAAACTAAACGAATAAACAAAACCAACCCTGCAGCCCTAGCTGGCTTGGTTCAGTGGATAAAGCGTTGGCCTGTGGACTGAAGAAGGGTCCTGGTTTCCATTCCAGTCAAGGGCACATGCCCCAGGTTGAGGGGTGTGCAGGAGGCAGCCGATCAGTGATTCCCTCTCATCATTGATGTCTCTCTCTTTTCCCCTCTCCCTTCCTCTCTGAAATCAATTAAAAAGAAGAAAATGAAAAAAAATAAAACCCAACCCTTCAAATGACCTGTGTTGTTGGTTTTGTGTATTTGCCAGCATTTTTATTGATTGGAAACTCTCCATCAGAACCTCTGTCCCAACCCTCATAGGGCCTTTTTTATTTTACATATAGGCTAGTGTTTATTTTGTATTTTTATTGATTTTTAGAGAGGGAGAGAGGGAGAGATAGAAACATCAGAAACACCATCTATCTGCTGCCTCCTGCAGCGCTCCCCTACCCCCTCTGCTGGGGGACGAGCTGGCCATCTAACCGGGTGACCTCCTGGTTCCTGGGTTGATGCTCAACCACTGAGCCACACCAGCGGGGTGTTGGGGGGCTAGTTATTTGAGCCCAGGTCTCAGATGCCACCTTTCCTGCCACTCACAGGCTGTTTGATTTGGGATGACTGATTTAACCTCTTTGTACTGAGGTTTGTATGTCTGCACAGTGGATCCAGGAATGAGTTTGTGAAGATTAAAAGAGTACAGATTACTACTATGTGTAGTTCTATATTACTATTATTGGGACAATAATATAGGGTAAATTGTAAAAGAAAAAAGGGTCACTGCTTCCATTTAATTGGCAATATATTTTATGTCATGACCAGTGAAGAACACAGACATGTCTTTACTGAGATACGTTTCATAAGACAATACTTACCTTTACTATATGCAATGCATTCTGATATTTTCTATTTTATTCCACTTTTTAAAAAGTTTTGCATCTTGCTAAATCAGCTTCACAATCTAATAGGATATACTCTACATTTTGAAAGAACTGGACTAAATAAATGTTCAAAATCATACGGAAAGTGGTAAAGCTAAGGTTTAAACTGAATTCATACTCTTCAGTAAAAAAGTTTCCTTATGAACAATTGATAAATACTGCTTTATTAATTATGTTATGCTTAGTTTTATCTTATAGGATGGAGCAAGCAGGATGATCCTAGACAAAGAAGTAGACCTACTGAGAAACTATAACATGAGACAAAATACTTAGATGAATATATAATGACATTAATTCCTCTGTTTAGTATGTGAGTGAATGTGGCATTTGCTTTGAAAGTTGTTACCCAGCCCTGACTGGTTTGGCTCAGTGGATAGAGCATCGGCCTGCGGACTGGGGGGTTCCAGGTTTGATTCCGGTCAAGGGCATATCCCCAGTGGGGGGTATGCAGGAGGCAGCTGATCGATGTTTCTCTCATTGATGTTTCTCTCTATCCCTCTCCCTTCCTCTCTGTAAAAAAAAAATAAAAAATAAATCAATAAAAATATATTTTAAAAAAGTTGTTACCCACAAAAGTGGGCAATAAATTTATTTGGAGACATAGAGTTTGTCTTAATTTAACAGCAAAATATTATTTCAAATTTTAGTAAATTATGAATTATCTTTAACCTCATTTATGATAGAGCTAAAATGAAAGAAGATGACACGGGTGGGACATAAGGTAATGGGGAACCGGGTACTGGGGAGAGAATAAGAAATGGTAGGTAGAGAAAGCAGTAGTCTCCAAAATCTTAGTTTAGCCATTCATCTAATTAACTGAAGATTGCTTGGACCACAGAATAACTTCATATTTTAAAAAGTGTTTTAAAATTGGACTGCTTAAAAACCATCTATCCCACCACCAGTGATTTATTTTCCGTCTGTCTATCACCTCTAATGTGTTAGAAGCCTTGTCCAGTTCATCCTTTCCCACATGGGTAAAGGCAACCGCTGACTGGCTGGTTTCTTTTGACTCCATTCCCACATTCTAGAATGCAGACTTTATACCTTTTATACATTCATTCAATCAACACTGGTTGTGTATTCTTTTTGTTTATTTTCCACTGTTGTTCATACACATCCGTTTTGCCTGCCAGGTCTCTTTACTGGGTTACCATGCCCGCACCCCCCAAACCCTGCTTTTCCTGGAATGCCCTCTTCTTTTCCACCAATCTGTCTACTTACCTTACAGGATTAACTCAAGCCTAACTTTTCCATGAAGCCTTCCTAAATTACTCAGACCAAAGTGATCTCTCTGAATTTATATTCAGCTCTTGCTCGAAGTAGAGTGGGATCATGACTTAGCTCTTTTTATCATGTCTTATGTTGCTCTGTTCTTATTTAAGAGTTAGACTTGTCCAGCTAAATTCCTACTCACCTCTACTGGGAAGTCATTCCAGATCCATGTCTGAGTTACGTGCTACTCTTCTGGGTTACTATAGCTCTCTGTGCTTACTCTCAATATAACTCACTCCACTGTGCTGTGAATACTGACTTGAAAACAGAGCCCAAGTCTACTAGCTTCTAAAATGAAAATTCCTAGCACTTAAAAAACAAGAAGGAAAATATTAAAACACAGTAATCGACTCCTACTTCTGACAGAATGGACAAAGGGCTTTCCCATTAAAATACAACTAGATCCTGGACAAATTATGGCAAGCATGATATTTAGCACATTGCTGAGCTTGCTAGAAAGGGAAATTACAAAAAGAAGAAAAAAATAACATTAAGATGAAACCTATGATGGATGATCAACATGCAGCAGGAAAAGCAGGTTTGCCACAAGACAAATGCCAATACCAGTATTGTGAGCAGAAGCTGAACCTCAGGCCTAACTAAGGAAGGGGAGCAAACCTGGCACTCCTGAATTAAACTGCGACTCTTGAAGGGGCTAGTACAGTCCTAGGTCAAAAGCACCTTTTGGGCCCTGATCGGTTTGGCTCAGTGGATAGAGCGTCAGCCTACAGACTGAAAGGTCCCGGGTTCGATTCCAGTTAAGGGCATGTACCTTGGTTGTGGGCACACCCAGTAGGAGGTGTGCAAGAGGCAGCTGATTGATGCTTCTCTCTTATAGATGTTTCTAACTATCCCTCTCCCTTCCTCTCCGTAAAAAATCAATAAAAAATATATATATTTTAAAAAGCACCTTTTGGCTCCTAGTGGAAACAAATACCAATCCTCTCTGGAGAAAGGCACCCACAACTGAGACCTTCTGGATTTCTGTAGATTAAGTTTAACAAAATATGAGCTCGAAACCCAAAAATGGAAAATATATAAGTTAACAAGCTACCACAGGCAAAACAACAAAACAGACATATATCCAAGATAAATTACAGAATATAAAATAATCCCAACAAATTTCAAAGAACTGGTATCACAGAGACCACATTCTCTGAGCACAAAAGATTAAGCTGAAAATATAAAAGAAGATATATTTTTAAATATTCAGGCACTTGGAAATTATAAAACTCTTTGAAATAATTCATGAATCAAAGAAGTCATAAAGGTAATTTAAATATTCTTAGAACTAAATGACAAAATACAACAGAAAACTTGGAGAATGTACAGAAGCAGGTCCTTGAAAAACACAATAGGAAAAAAAGACAGTTCGAAAATTAATTAAGTATCAAAATTAAGAAGTTATAAAAAACATAAAATTAAATCTAAAGAAACCAAAAGAAAGGAAGTACTACAGATGAGGTCCATAATTAATGTAATGGAAAATGAATACAGAGAGAGAGGATCAACAAAGCCCAAAGTAATAACTAAAGATAGATAAGTAGCCCTGGCCAGCATGGCTCAGTGGATTGCGCACACTCCCGTGCACCAAAAGGTTGGGGTTGTGGGCTCAATTCCCAGTGGGTGGCGTGCAGGAAGCGGCTGAGTGATGTTGCACTCTCACATTGATGTTTTTCCTCTCTGTCCCTCTCCCTTCCTCTCTCTCTAAAAATCAATTTTTTTTTAAAAAAAAGATAGAACAACAAATTTCAAATACCTGATGCAGTTGATCAAAGGAAGAAAAAAGAAATCACAAGTAGTAGAAATGAAAAAGACAGCATGACTACACAGAGGCAAAAAAAAAAAAAAGAAATTTCATTTAATAAAAGTCATAAAATTGTCCTAGCCGGTTGCCCAGTGGGTAGAGCATTGGCCTGCAAACTGAAGGGTCCTGGGTTCGATTTCAGGCAAGGGCACATACTTAGGTTGCAGGCTCAATTCCTGGTCTGGTCAGGGGACATACAGGAGGCATCCAATTGATGTGTCTCTCTCACATCGATGTTTCTCTCTCTGTCTCTCCCCCTCTTCTACTCTTTCTAAAAATCAGTGGGAAAATATCCTCAGGTAACCATTAACAACAACAACAGAAGCAACTCGGTTCATTTCTTTTTTAAAATGGACAAAAAATGCACAAAATCTTAAACACTTTACCTAATTATACTAAAAAAGAAACGAAAGCCCAAACAGCCTATACTTATTAAAGAGATTGAATTAATAGTTAAAATTTCCCCCACAAAGAAATGCCAGGCTCGAATGGTTTAACAGGTGAGTCTTACCACTTTCAGGGGATGGTTCATTTCAATCTATATAAACTCTTCCAGGAGGAAACAGTCTCCAGTTCAGGATATACAGACCGAAAGAACCATTTTAGAAATCTTGCTAAAAACAAAAGCACTAACATACACAAGAGTGCTCATAGCAGCATTGTTTTGTAATAGCAAAAACTGGAAATAACCCAGAGCCCATTGATAGATGAATGGAAAATAACTTGTCGTTTATGTACTGAGGGAATATTATACAGATGAAAATGAATGAATCATAGCTATCTACAATATAGATGAACTTTAGAAATAAATGTTAAGTGGAAAAAAAGCAAACTACAGGATAATATTAGAGTAAATTTTTCATAAAGCTAAAGCAAAACTGAACAATATTTTTAAAGATATATATTTATATATATATATAAAATTAGGTAATTAATAAACACAAAATTAAGGACAGTAGTTACCTCTAGGGAGAGGCAGGGGATAGGATAGGGGAGGAACACAAGAAAGTCAATGGTATTTCTAATGTTTTAATGTATTGTTTGGGTGATGGGTCATAGGTAGTCATTTAATTATTATACTTCATAATTTATTCATGTTAAATATATTTTATATATATATCAAACATTACATATAATTTTTTTAAATCTGCTATGGTGGAAATAAATGAACAAATGAAGTCTCCCTGAAAGAAAATCTGAATTTCTTGGGAAGAACCAAGATTCCCTGACAGGAGCTACCCTATGCAAAAGACAAAGCAGGTCCTTGATAAACATTGGTTGGTTTACTGCTTTTCCCACCGACCCACCTGGAGGGTCTGGATTCCTTGCGTGTTCCCTGAAGCGCAGAGCTACCTCCTTCCACACATCTGACCTAAACCTGGCTAGTCCTGACGTATGTATCAGAGACTGACACCTGGTGGACACAGAATGAATTTAATAAAATGATTAGAAGCAAATCTCACTCTATTTAGTTATAGTGGCAGAAGAGTGGGAGAAAGGGAGGCAGAAACGAGGAGAAACTAAAGTTCAGAAACAGGAAAAGGAAGGAGCTCCATCTCTGAGCCATAGGTGAGAAAAAAAAAAAGTGTTGTCATCTAAAGGAGACTAAAGAGATAGTTCCTTTACGGAGAGCGACTTTCCTCTCATTTCTTCTGAGACCAGAATAAAAAGAGGTTACAGCTGCAGTAAGAAAAATGCAAGACTATGAGGGAAAAAGCAGGTATAGCTAATCTTAACCTAGCAAGCTAAAATCACTTGTACTTCAGAGTACGGCCAGGTGTCAGCCGCCTCCCCAGGAACGTCCCCTCTGTTTCTAAGGAGGCTAAGCCCGCCTTCATTCCACTGGTGCAGTCCTGATGCAGATTACACAAATGAGCATATACATCCCCCTGGCCACAGGGATTGGAGAGGGGTGGGCGTGTGACAAGGGTTCGCCTAATCAGAATGAATCGTAGGACTCCTGGCAGAAAGATGCCCTCTGTTTCTGGTTGGATATAAATGAAGAAACATTATAATTCTGGGAGTGCTGGCAGCCACAAGGCAGCCCAGGGTTCCTATGATCCCACAGAAGGGAGAACCGTGGGGGTGGCGAGCAATCAGGTGTTTAGAGATGTGCAGAGCCACTGGCTCAGCTTTTCCTGGAACCAACACTACCTGGGACTTGACAGTTACATGAGCCGGCATATCTTTACTTTTAAGCCAGTTTGAGTTCGGTTTTCTATTATTTAAAACCAAAAGATTCCTAGCTTATATATTCATCCCATCACTCCATCCCTATCGTCCCCAAGGGTAACACACAGATCAGGTTTACTGGTGACGCTAAAGCCAAAGGTATTGAGCTGAAAAGGTCAGAAGCAGGAAGCAGGCACTGTGTATACAGAAGAGCATGATTCCCTTTGGAAAAGGAGAGCCAGGGGAGAAGCAAGTCAGAAGGGCATTACAAGGCAGACAGGCAGAGTTCATACCGGGTTATAAACACTTCGCTCTACGTATTTATCATGGGGGCGCTGCTTTGGGGTATTTCTGCTCATGGGATGAGGAACTTGGAAGCATGTGCCCCTTTACATCTTTATTACCCAGTGCTACAGTGTCTACCTCTCCCTTTCCCAAATGAAGAGCCTCCTTTTGACTTCTACTGGCCCTGATGACACTCACTTTTGGGTTGACAAGAGGAATTTTATCTTCCCCTCCTTTGGCATGGCGGGAACTGGAACTGGGGCCCCTTCCTCCTTTAGAAACACCACCATCTTCCTGACCTGGAGCAAGCACCGTCCCCTTCTCAGCCTTTCCCATTGGCCCTGGCCTCTCCGGCCCTCCAGCGGAGTTGCTTTCCTCTCTAGTAGCCCACGTCTCCCGTGGTAACCTTGAGGACTGGGCAGAGGCCACGGCAGCTGCTGACTTATCAGGGGCAGAACTCCTTTCCCTACTTCCACCTGATTTTTTTCGAGGGCGCCCCCGTTTTCTTTTGACATCACTTCCTGTATCCTCTATATCCTGCTTTGCAGCTTTTGCTGGTGGGTCCTGCCCATTGGTCTCACTCATAGTTAGTTCGGCTGTCCTCTTAACACCCTTGTCATGAGGCCCTGGGTCACCACCTACGCCGGCCTCCCTATTCTCTGTGCCCAGGGGCTGAGTGAGCCCCCCAGGTGGAGCTTGCCCAGGTCCAGGTCCAGGTCCAGGTCCAGGCAAAGCAGGAACAGTTGGTAAGATCATATTAATGATGGGCACAGCCGCCTGGGTTCCCCTAACTCTATTGGACACAGGCAGTGCAGTCAATTTCAGAGTGCCTGAAGGTAGCTTGGGGGCCACGATGGATGGAGAGACGGCGATCTGCTGAATAAGTGGGCGAGGGGCTCGGGGGAGGAGCAGCGGCAGCCGGGCCACCAGGGCATTAACCTGTGGGTTATTGGCTGCTGGGGCTGGACTCTCTATTACAGTCTTCTTCCGTTCTCCGTGTGCTGAGGGACCAGCCCCCGCTCGGGGTTCCAGCTCCTGAGGAGGCTAAGGAGTAAAGAGAGGGACACAGTAAATGGGAAGACTGGGCTCTGGAAGAAAGAGGCACAGGAGGTGAAAGCATGGGACTCACGGAGGAAGAGTACATTAAGCCCGCAGGACAGGGCAAGGTCAGGAGCTCCAACCTCCTACCTGGGTCAGTCTCTCTGGTTTCTTTTGGGCTCCAGCCTCTAGGCTCTCTACACCATTCTTAGATTTAGATGTCCGTTCCCGAGGGGCATGCTCATCCTCTTCTGCAGAAGTGCCAGAAAAAGGAGTGAGTTGAGGAGGTAACAGACATGGAGGAGTGCGGCAATTCTGACTGGTGGAGGTAGTGGAAAGAAGGTGGTCTAAGGCATGTCCTAGGAGGGTCTCTAGGAATAGAAGGTAAATTCAAGGTGTCTCTATCCTAGTACATGGGAGGGCTTTTGAAGCTGAAAGTGACCGAGGGTTTCTCAGGACAGAAGACAGGGTCCACCCACCAGCAAGCCCCATGGCCTTGAGCACATGGGCATGTGCAGATCGGGCAGAGATGAGATGATGCTGTAGCAGGAAGCGGGCGACCTCAACGATGGAACTGAAGGACCGTTTCAGGATTCGCTCCGCCCAGTCACAGGTCAGGGCACAGGCGGCCTCAACCAGCTCATCCCGAGGTGCTGGGGTGACTTCTGGGCCCATTTCTGGCTGTAGTGGGGGAAGGACATGCCTCATAATACTCCAAACTAAAGGACTCTTAGCCCCTCTTGAACATCCACACTGACCATAGTTAAGACCAAACTAGGGATGGGATTAGCCTGTACCGTCCCATCCCGGAAACCCACGTATGCTCTTCATCCTCGCCTCAGCCACAGGGTGGGCAGAAGGGCACATCCTATACACTCAGAAGCTACCTGCAGAATCACCTAGGCTGTGTCAGTCTTCAAAACAAGTCCCAAAGACCTCTGACTTCTACCTTGGAGAGAAGAGTGCAATCCGGGTTGTTACTTACACTCTCAGAGCCCTTTAGGTCAAGGCCAGGCAAGGGTGGCATAGATACCAAAGTCTTTCTTCGTATGCCACTGTAGCAATATCTGACGTAAGTTAAGGAGAAATCAACATCTGGGGATCACCAAGCCCCTTAGCAAGGTTGGGCTGTTTCTACCTCCTGCCTCTCCATATCCATCAGTTTTCCTCCCCAGGTCCTCTGGCCCCAAGCTCTCTGGTCAAGGATACTTGGACTGACCCCGGCCACCAAGCCTTCGGGCCTTGATGTCAGGGAAGATCTCTCTGATGATTTTGCCAAAGTTGGCTGTGCTGAGTGGGCGGCAGCAAGCGAGGCTCTCGCAGTACTTCCTGAGTGGGGGGTGGGGGCAGAGCGGGAAGATACTCAGAGGAGGAGGTCATAGGTGGGTTCAGAGGGTCCCTGGGGATGAAGTTTGGGAAAGCTTTTTTAAGACGTCAGGCTCTTCCAAGGCAGGGAGCTCCAAGGCAGAGACAACCCACCCCTGCCCCTGCCCCTGCCCCTGCCCCTGCCCACCCACCGATAGGCATCATAAACGCTTTGCTTTGGTAGACAAGTGTCAGTATGCTCCTCCAGGTGGTTTCGGATCCACTTGCAGGCATACATGTACTCCTCATTGTTAGGTGTGCTGGGCTCTGAGCTGCGAAAGAGTTAAAAAGAAAACCATGACTAAATTCCCAACGGCTGTCCTGGTTCTGTCCAGACGACCACCTCGGGAGTGCTGGACCAAGGACCAAGTCACTTCACTCAGGAGCTAAATTTGGTAAAGCCACTCAGGACAGGGACGTTTCTTCCTCTTCTTCTTCTTTTTTTTTTACAAAAAGTATAAAGGGCTTTTATTATTTGTAACATAGGCACAATTATTTAAAGTTAATAAACTTTTATTTAAGGAATTACATGTTCTGAGTTCTCCCACTGCTTTACTTCCTCCTGAGTTTGAGTCTTAATCATCTTATTCCCTTTTTCGCTCAATCTGGATGTCATTCAGTCAGTCCACAATCCTTTTAGTTGAGCTTCTTTGATCTACACTTGAATGTGGACATACTTCAAAAACTCTGCACCTATAATTGCGGGGAACTGATTTCTTCAAGCAACTTACGTTAGGGCCCTAGAAGTTAAATATTAAGGAAACCATTGTGATTTCAGCAGGTGATGTAAGATATACTATTCCTTAATTGTTCCTGATTCTGAAACTGAAGTCTCATTACTCTGCTCATTGAGCCTAGCAAAAAAAATGTTACAGGTCTCGCTGTCATCACTGTAATAAAATTACCGTGATGGAAGCATAACCTGTGCCTCAATGTAGCCGCATAGGGACGTTTCTTCTTGACCCAGGACAGCCGACATGAGTATCCCTATTACGCACCCTTTCCCAGCGAGCCTTTCAGAATCAGAACCGCTGACATGGAAAGGTCTAGCACCAAACATACCTTTTGTCTCCAGTACTGGGCCCTGAGGGGAGCTGAAGGTAGAGGTACAGTTTGTCATTGTCTGAAAACTTCTGTACATCTTGCTGAGGTAAGGAAGAACAGAGGCAAGAGAAATAATAAGACCAAGAAGGACCCAAGGTAGGGCCCTCCGATCCTCACCAAAACGTCCAACTGACTTAGAGACTGTCAGACCGAAAAAAAGTCCTGAGAATGATTTAAGGCTGGGTGCCCACTGTGCTCTGAGAAACCTGTATGGGTCATCACGGTGACAGGGGGAGCAAAGGGGGCCGAATGATCTTATTTCTATTGGGCTTCCATACAACAGGTCAGAGAGAGACGGTGTGAGGTGCTCAAGGTCAAAGTGGTAGTACACTGCAAAGCCAATTCTCGTCTGACGGGGTAGACATCGCTCTCTCTCCCACAAAAACCTTTAATTTACTCATGTCCTCGCCAACCTCATCCCCCACCAATTCAATCTCTCTACTGCCCTTTCCCCCAAAACACTTACCAAGATTCCCTCTACTTTGTTCTGCACAGCCTTCCTGTGGGAAAAAGGAGACAGCAGGAGGTCAGATGAGATTCCCCACCATCCTGTGTCTGACTGCTCGGGAGGCGAAGAGGACTCCAGGGTCTGGCAGGTGCTCAGGAACCGCTACCAGAGCCAAGAAGCTCCCCCCGCCAGATGCATTTGTTCAGGGAAAGGCAGTTCGCCTGCAGCAGGAGGGGGGTGCTCCAGGGATCTGCACTGGGGAGCTACACAAGATCTGGAGGTGGCGATGGGCACTTACGAGATGGTACCCCGGAGCCTCTGCAGAAGCGTGGTGGGTTCCCCTGCCTCGGCACCGCCTGCGGGGGCCCGGCCCGCAGGCTTTGGGCTCTTCGCGTCTGGTTCGTCTTCTGCCATCCTGGCATGAGGGCGGGAGCTGACAGGAGACAGGCCACTCAGCGTCCCTTCCCAGGAGACACCCCGACACCCACTGCCCCCCCATCCTCCTCCCTCTACCCCAAAAGAGAGGAAAAAAAGCAAGCCTCTGAGTTTCTCCCGTGTTTTTTTTTTTTTTTTTTTTCCTCACCACTTGCCTTCTCCAAAAATTAGAAATTACTCCATTACTTCTCCCAGTAGAGACTGTGGGCAGCCCGAAAACGGCCCTCAGCCCCTCACCCAGGCTAGCCAGGCATGCCAGCAGGTGGACATCCCCCAAGGAGCCCCAGCTGCGAGAGGGCACAGGCCAGGCTGAGGGACCCCCCCCCACCCCAGTGCACAAATTTTTGTGCACCGGCCCCTAGTGTGTGTGTGTGTGTGTGTGTGTGTATATATATATATATATTTTTTTTTTTTTTAATTTTTTCCCTCCCAAATGATCTTTGCCATCTCCACCCTGTCTGCCCCACCTCCTTGCAGCCTCCTATAGGTGGAAAAACTGTAAAGGAACAGAGAGGAGGACCGGGAATCCACGCCAGGAAGAAATTGTCATTTCTGACTCTGACCTCACACTGCCCCTTTCTCCCTCAAAAACAACCACCACAAAACCAAGTTTATCTGATTCTATCTGATTCTCTAACAGACGCCCGCCCGGGAGGTCAGAATTCGCCCGGGAGGTCACACAGGGCACGAGCACATCCTGCCCTTGCAGGCTTGGGGGTCACGGGCCCCAGTTCTCATCCATCGCGTCCCCGCTCCCCGCGCCGCTCCCCGTCCCCAGGCCGCCAGCTCCTACGTCATCTCCCTCAACACCCCGTCCCGACGCGAGCCCCCCCCCCGCCCTGCCCCCGCCATTCAGTCCCGGGTTGCAGCAAAGTGGGGAGGTGGGGGGGGGGGTGCAGGGCAGCGGAACTCCCGGGCCGGCGCAGGAAACCCGGGAGGGGACGCGAGGTCCGGGTTCGCGGCACGTGCACAAGGCGAAGACGCTGCGGAGGGGACAGCCGAGATGTCTGCTCTCCCCCGGCTCCTGCGGCCCCCTCCCGCCGCTGGACAGCCGCCTTCCCGCACGAGCCACAGCAAAGGTAAGGGAGAAAGAGAAACTACCTCGTAGCCACCTTCACTCCAGCCCAGCCCCACGGTCCCGGCCCGGCGGGCTCGCGCGCGGCTTTATTTTCTTTTTTCTGAGTGGCTGGCGCAGCCCCGATCTGCCCGGATACTCGCAGGGCCTGCGCTGTCATTGGTCGGGGCTGCCACCCGGAGACAGAAGGCGCCGGGCTCGACCGGGCGGCAGCTGAGGTCTGCCTGGTAACAGACTCTGATTGGCCAACAGGGGAGGGAAAATCCAAAATTGGTCTTATTTGAGTCCAGAGGGGGAAGTCCGGGTTAGGTTTCGGTTAAAACTGGGGTCGGTTGGGACTGCAGGTCCCAAGAGGTTCTTCTCTTAAAGGGACCGCAGGACAAAAGTCCGGGCTCTTGGCCCCCCTCGGTGGCCTCCTTCTCTTTTGCTCTCTCCCTTCCGTGTTTCTGTTTTGCCTTCGTTCTGCGGAGCTACTGGGAGAAAAGAACCAATGGATGATAAAAAATAACTGGAAAATGATGGGTAGTAGTGATGGAAATTCACTGTAAGCTCACATAACCCCCTTTTGATGAAAAAAATATATATATAATCGAACCATTTCTTCCTCCAGCCCCCATAGGTATACAGGCACTCACAACAAACCTGCCTGCAGGCTCACTGTCTTCGTTGCTGGAGGCCTGCAAACCTCAGCAGCTGTATGAAATGAGCTGAATTGTAAGCCCAAACGCTCTGGTGTTCCTTGGTTTCCTGTGTGTGCTTTATTTCCTTACAAAGAGTGGCCAGTGCATTTGCAGCCCCGTGGTTCTGCACTGGTGAGCACTAGAAGGTTGGCTGGCTCCCCAAGGGCCGTGCTAGACGCCCATCTGAACTCTTCACTCTCAGAGAACGTTGTAGGGATTGGGTCATGGGTTCTTGACCCTCTCAATATGTTAGGTTTTTTAGGTCGTGACTCACATGGAAGCAATGAGCTGTGAAAACTAATAAAGGAAATTGCAATTACAATTGGAGTCCGGAATGTCTGTAGAGGGGGCTCTCATACCCTAAGCAAGAAGAGACGACCTTGCATCTCTAACGGAAAGGTGCTTCTGCTTTACTCCCGTGTAAGGGGAAGGAAGATTTTATTCTAGCCCAGCAACAAGCCCAGCCAAGGGAAAAAGTGCTATTCAGCCAATGAACAGCCATCGTCACCCTGAACTCTTACTTTCCTCCAATGAACTTGCCCTTCTCTTTTCTAATGATGTCTTTGACCCACCTCCTTCCTATAAAAGACTTTCAGGAAAAAAATTTTTTTCAATTATTTAGCCTTTGTGTATTTGTGTTTTTCAATTTTCTTTTTGTAATGGGTTTCTAGTTTCATACTGTTGTCAGAAAAGATTCTTGATATACTTTCAATCTTCTTAAATTTATTGAGACTTATTTTATGGCCTGACATGTGGTCTATCCTGGAAAATATTTTATGTGTACTTGCACCGCTTTGGGGTGAAATGCTCTGAAAATGTAAATTAAACCCATCTTGTCTAATATCCCATTTAAGGCCACTGTTTCATTTTTAATGTTCTGTCTGGAAGATCCGTCCATTGTTGTCAATGAGTTGTTAAAGTCCCCTGCTATGATGGCATTAGTGTTGATCCCTCTCTTTATGCTCATCAATATTTGCTTTATATATTTAGGTGCTCCTGTGGTGGGTGCATAAATGTTTATAGGAGTTATATCCTTTTTTTAAAAAAAAAACACATAGTTTTATTGATTTCAAAGAAGAAAGAGAGAAATGTTAATGAGAGAGAATCACCCATTGGCTGCCTTCTGCATGCCCACACTAGGGACTGAGCCCACAACCCAGGCATATGCCTTGACTGGGAATCAAAGGAACCGTGACCTCCCAATCCACAGGTCAGCGTTCCCCACTGAACCACACCGACTGGGCTCTTTTTCCATCTCTTAACCTTGAGTCTGTATGTGTGCCTTTTGATCTGAAGTGGGTCTTTCGTAGACCACATATATATGGGTCTTCTTTTGAAGAAGGTGAACTTGTTAAATTTAAAAGGCCAATACTGCAGGCACAAGCAGCCATGCACTGCCCTCTGTTGGCCAGGTAAGACCGGCATACATGCTGTGGGGTTCATGGATCTGTCAATCATAAAAGCCCATACTAGACTGAGACCTCTTCCCAGGCTTGCCGTTAGACCAGAATAAATTCTGTAAGAGTCAGTGTTTTGGGGGTGCCTTCTAGTAGAAATCATTGCCCTCTTACTTCACACTAGAAAAACATAGTCCTCATCCCAAGTTCTGTAGTTCAGACAGTGCGTATTGAGCTCCTGAATCCAGCCTGGGGTTCTAGGACAGTCCTTGTCTGAGGAGAGGCCTGGTCAGGAAACACTAGAGTGCACTCCTCTCCATAGCTACCCCGGGAGGAGTCTCGGCCCTTTTTATGCTGAACTCACGCTTACACAATTCTGAATCTCACCCTCACAGGATACACTTGGGAAACTGAGGCCCATAGAGATCCAGGGACTAGCCAGAGTACATAACAGGCACAGTCCAGAGGTCAGGAGTGTTCTGACCTCCTAGGCAAGGGTTTTAACCTCTCCTATAAGGTTGGTTTTGAAATTAGAAATCCTAACATATTGGGAAGCTCTTGCCTATTTCTGCCTATGTGGGGCTGTATTTTTCTGGGATCCATACTGGTGTGAGCACGCACACAAACATTCTCTCTCTAGATGTATCGACTACGGGAGGGATACT